>PVJX010041936.1:0-14424 GCA_004027295.1 Dolichotis patagonum
ATTTTTGCTAAGTGGAAGCTGTGGTTCCATTGTGGTTAAAAAGAACCAATCTAACCTGCCAAGCATTTTCAGGAAAGACATTTTAAAAACCACCTTTCCTCACCCATATTGAGCATGCTCTTAAAATTGATGCCATGAAGTTTGTTCTGATGTTTAAATCAATGAGTGTTTCACACTAAAGGCGCCATAGGTGAGCAAGCTTGTATTTGGTTAAAATTTGTGTCCATTTCAAAGGCACTGAATTTTAAGTAAACCGAAGAGCTGCCAATCAGTGTGGCAACTGAAACGTTTATTTGACGGAACAAAACAGTAGAGATTATGTCATAGCTATGACCCAAGTTTAAAATTTAATGTCCTTTTATTATTCCTCTAAAGAGTCTGTCTTTTCTTTTGAGTTGCTCTTCACAGCATCTGCTAAGTGACTTTGTTGTTGGATTTTAGGGCTTGGCACAATATTCCGTCCTCTTTTATGGCTATTACGACAATAAACGCACGATTGGATGGCTGAATTTCAGGTTGCCGCTCTCCTATTTTCTGGTGGGGATTATGTGCATTGGATACAGCTTTGTGGTTGTCCTCAAAGCGTAAGTCTCATTTCTCTGTTGGGAAGAAAATGATGATTTCTGGACTCAAAGGGAACTGTTTTGAGAATTAGATATAATTTTGTTCTATATCGTGTCTAGAGGATGCAGAGTTTGTAAAAAATAAAATTTTTTATTTTACTACATCCTCACACTAAAGCTAGACTACTACATCCTCAAAATGAACATAAACACAGGCCTTTGGGTCACCCTACTGGGTCAGGGTGATGGTTGCATGCCTATCTTGTCTTTGTGGATGTTTTGAAATGCGCTTTTTGTACCTCAAGGTATGAATCAGTGTTGCTAAGAGAGGGGAAAGCTATCATCCTTCTTTTGAAGGATCATAAAGGACTGTGAAGAAAGGGCTGTGACATACAGAATCAGCTCAACAGGCAGAATTTGTTCTGTGTTCATTTTTTTAAACAAAAAACAGACTAATATTCATCCAAAAAAATTTTGGCTGTGTAAGACAGAAAAAAATGAATGGCCTTCAGTGAAACCATCTTGATCATCTGTATAATCATGGTTTTTTTTGGAAAAAGATTTATTAGAGTACAGGAATGCATTTCACCAGAAAACTGATAAAACTGCAGTTCATTTTTTTCTCTTGCCTGAAATATATTTATAACCCCTTACTTAAAGACACTGCAGAAATTTAGCAGTTATCTAGGGCTGTTAAAAAAAAATTCATCCTTTAATCAATTTTCTGAGCTACCTTAGCAAGAAAGTCGAAACTTCTCAAGTAAGAGCTCCATTCTTTTATTTGACAATGCACAAGACAAATTGGCCTTTTGCCTCACTGTGGGAAGGCCTTTTGCTCAAGTCTAAGAGGGGTCATATGTACAGTCACCCCAAGCAGGAGCACTCTGGTGGAGCAGTCTCTGATATGCTTTGTGTTCTATGCCTACCTCATTGACTGCTCTAAAGAAAACAGTCACATTTAGTCTTTAAAGTTCCTCAGGACTTGAAAAATGCTTTATCAGTGACCCCATATCCAACATATTTATTAACTTGTCCAAATATAGAGACCCCAAATATTAAATGTTTAACTATCTATCCAATAAAGCACCATCCCCTTCTAAAAATCTAAGATACTTTCTGACCTTTTGAACATCTTGTGTAATTGAACTAAAACAGTCAAAGATATGATTTCTATTAATGAGCCCTCATGAGTATCATTTCTGTGTTGTACTTTTAGTTTGCATGACCTTTGAGGAAGAATGTCTTTGTCCACCTACTTTCCGTATTTACCCTTTATTTTCTGTGATACCCAGTAGTGAAGCCAGGGCCTCAAGCATGCTGGGAAGCGTTCTATCACTGAGATATGTCCTGGCCTCTCAGCTTCTTTGAGTGACTCCACAGAGCTCACATGCTCTAGTGAGGCCTTGGACCATTCTGTTTTGGTTCAAGTC
The DNA here is from genome assembly GCA_004027295.1 of Dolichotis patagonum. Lineage (NCBI taxonomy): Eukaryota > Metazoa > Chordata > Mammalia > Rodentia > Caviidae > Dolichotis > Dolichotis patagonum. The sequence goes on from PVJX010041936.1 coordinate 1,994, forward strand.
TCATCTGTACTTTTATGTTAGTTTGTGTGAACACCAGTTAAGTTGCTCCTGTTTCTCATTTCTGCTAGAGGTGTAATAGGTTTGAAGACTAGAGAGTTCATACATACAAAATGCTTAAAGATGCTGGCATTTTGAAAGTGTTTAAAAATGGTTACCATTTTATTAGGACTACAAAATAACCATGATTCTTTTTACATAACCAAGCAAAGTCAATACGGTAGAAATTGAGGTCACATGATAGTTCTCCAAAACAGGACTGGTGTGGGGATGTACCTCAGTGGTAGAGTCCTTGCTTCACATGAAATTTTATCCCAGCACCACCAAAAAAAAAAAAAAAAATGGAGGGAGGGAAGTCATATATGATTAAACACTTGTACTTTGTACATAAAAGATTTGGCTTGAATACAGCAATTTTCTGGAAGATGAATTTACAGTAGCCACAGAAGCATTGTAGAAGGCAAAACAAGTCCATAATTAAAAGACCATGAAGTGGACTATATGTCCATCATTAGATGAATAGATAAAGAAAATGTGGCATTTATACACAATGGACCACTACTGTGTCACAAGGAAGTGTAAACTAGAGTCACTTGTGGAAACAGGAATGCACTTTGAGGTTGTATTGTTAAGTGAAATAAATCATGCACTTAAGCTTAAATATCCCAATTTATCTTATACGAGAAATCCAAAGTATAAAAAAGAGCAATATAAAAGGTAGAACATAGAAAAAAAAAAGGAAGACAGATCCTTTTCAAATGGGAAGGAGGCCAAGAGATGGGAGTAAGGAAGGAAAGGAGGTGAAAAAGAATTAAGATGCCTTATGTACATGTACCAACTCCACTGCAAATGTCATCGTGTACTGCCAACATACAGTAAAAAATTGTAAAACAACAACATAAAACTAATTGTAGCAACATGATGTAACTTAATGTATCAAGGTATTATTTCAATAATTAATGTAAATTATTATGGAGTTTTTTGGCAATGTCTTTGAAATGTAGCATGCATTATACTCCTCATATCTCAGGTATTGAGAAGCTACATTTTTCTAGTGATGATCGTATTGTGCAAAGCTACTCTAGAAGGAGCTCTTGTTGACTTGCGCAAATTTGCCCAAAGGTCCCATTTTACATAGCTACAAGGCACCAACTTACATTTCCCCCTCATAGTCATCCATGCGGTGCCAAAACTAGTCCAGCCTTGGCCCATCAGTCTGGCATGGCACTTTGGTTACTTGTTGTCCACAAGTGATTTAAACTCAATCACCTATATAACAGGACAATTCAAAAGCAACACATGACTCTCGCCACTACTCCCAGCTCTGGGAACAATACTTGGTAGAAGAATTGATGAGATGTAAATGATTTACCATCATTTCCATCTCTGCTTTCTACCCCATCAAATATATTGTTGGAATAAATGTGAGTGAATCTATGAGCTACATTACTTGAATAGAAGGAAACTCGGGTTCTAAAATCAGCTAGGAGCTTCAGGACTTAGGCACCTTGTCCATATGGCTAAGCTCAGCACCCTCAGTTCACAAAATGGAAGCAAATGTCTATTTTAGGTAAATTGAAAGGTAAAATGAGATATGAGCCTAAGAAATACTCGGAGGGTTTTAGAAGGATTGCCTTTGTTAAGCCACAACTCTTCCAGTTTTACCACTGAAGGTCTTGTGTGCTGGGAATCTCCAGTCTCCAAAAAAAAAAGGAAGGTTGATCACTTTAGTTTCAAGCTCCTTCCTTTTTTTTCCAGGATAGCATATAACCCTGACCACATTCACAATGGTTAGAGTAAATACAGTGACACAGTTATTAAAGTCAAATTGGCGTAGTATCATATTATAAAGTTACACAACGTGGAAGACTTTAGCTCCTTTGTATATTGACCTCATCCATTTGAAGTTTAATATCCCAAAGGAAATTTGATTTGCTTTGAAAACCTGAGTGTTACCATTAAAAGCAATTCTATATACTATACTGTCTGGAATTTACTAATATATGCACTGATATATAATTTGCTGAACTTTTGGAAATAGCTTGTAATTCAAGACATGCATGACTTAAGAAACTCCTTGATGCCTTTCTTATCCTAATAAACTTTTCTAAGACTCTCCTATGTTAGGGGTCCCTAGGATTAGGATTTTTTCTGTTAGTGAGCCTATAAATAATAATGCAGAATGATTAGGTTAATAATATCCTTTAATATTTAAAGCATATGTCATATATAATCTCTAAATAGTATTAAAAATTTTGTTCACATAATCTTTTGCATATCATAAACCTATATGTATTGTAAACATCCCGGTATCAAGACATGCATATAAATTTGCCTCAGTATGGCAAACTGGCAATATATTGTCTATATCTCTAAATCTATCATAATGACCATAATTTACATTTTGAACAACAACAATAATAATTAACATTTACAGGGCATCTATTATACATTTCATTACCTTTAGCCTTCACACATTACAAAGTAGCTATTACACAATTTTACAAGTAACAAAGTAAAGCTCAGATAAACTAAATTACATGCCACCTGTGTGTATTGTGCTTTTCACACAGAAAAATTTGTTTTTCTCATCTACCTTCTATAGTGGATTGAGTAGATATTATTCCTACTGAATCAACTGAACAACTGAGGTTCAGCAAAGTTTGGTTTTTGACTAAATTCAGATAATAAATTGCAGAACTGAGTTTTGACGATTATCTTCTATCTCAAACCTTGCTTTTCCTAATTCTGGTGAGGATTCATCTATGTTGATGATAATAAATCTCTTTCCCTAGCCTGTTCTGGGTGGTTGCTTTCATTTCTTAAATGATATTCTAAATCTGTTCCTGTCTATTGGCAAATTTTGTTGCAGTTATATGGCCTTGATACAATTCCTATGTCCCCAAATTTTGTGAAAATAAAAATAAAAACAGAAAGAAAGGTAGACCTATGAAATCCAAGTCTTCATTTTAGAAAACTTTACATATTCCAAGATTCTGAGACATAGCCAGCCTCTCATACCATCTCTAAAGCAGTGAAAATGTATTTTCTCCTCCCTGTCTAGATTGTCGTTGGTCCACTTCCTTCTCACCCCTTTTGCATCTGCTTACTCAGACGTGGCTTACCTGCTGCCCTGCCTCAGCGTCTTTTGGGACCTCAGCGTCTTTTGGGACCTCAGCGTTAAAATTATTCCTCCACCCTCCCTTTCACCTCATCACCATTGAAAGTTTTCCCTTTGAGAGAATCTCTCTTATCTTGGCAAACAAAAACCACCAGAGCCTCGGGAGGACCCAGTCTAATGTGTTTATTTTCCTCTGAGCTATTTTGGCTGGACATGACAATGTTTAATGTCTCTAGTAATGAATTTCATGTCTGATCCTACGCTATGGGAAGGTAAACAGGACGGACCTATAGGACACAGCATCCTAACAGATACCCAGAGGGGCGGTTTTCTCTCTTTCCTCAAAACAAGTTGGCTTTCCTTCAAAAATATTTGGAGCAGAAAAGCAGCTAAGTATGAAAGTTTTAAAGTGACCATTTTCCACTTTATATTACTACCTTATAAATATGTCTATGGTTATGAAATTCAACATGAAAAATTATCCCTCTCCAAACATGGACTAGGATGTTAGTAGTCTAGCATGAGGGACATTAATTTACCAAGTGGGATGAGATTGTCAAAACTTACCATAATGACAAAGATAGAACTGAACCACAGTAATATAACAAGAATGTGTGTTATGTATATGTTATTTATTTGGAAAGGCTTTTTTCAGTGTTACATTTACTTCCAGAATGATAGCTTCAGTCACTATTCATTCATTTAATGACTGTTTATTGGAGTACTTCAGTTGGGAGCTATCTAGTGACTGTGGATTTAGTGGTGAATAAAGTTGTGAGTTTATCTGGGGAGTCAGACTGTAAACAAAGGGATGGCCAGTGGTGGAGGCCAATATCTATAATCTTGATTTTTGAATTTTTATTTTGTTGTCAAAAATTTGCCTCAGTTTCTTCTTTTCTAAGAAGAAACCCATGCTGTTTTGTATTATCCTAGAAATAGTTCTCTCCTCTCTGTGTCTCCTTCTCTCCCACCCTTCCTCTCTCTATCTTTCAGGTTTTAGAGAATTTTTTTCTATCTTCCTCTCGATCCCTTTCATTTTCCCAGTTTTCCTTAGTATCCATGTTTCTAGTGACCCATGTGGCTTAAGACTGATGGAGGCATTTATTTGATTTATTAAAAACTTTCACATTCATCCATAAAATCATTAAATGACTCCGGTGTGTAAATGGAGCTGCAGACTCCATTTGAGTAAAGACAAAGAAATCGGTATAAAAATCTTAGGAGACAGCATAAATGTATTTTCCAACTCCCCTGGAAAAACAAATGATGCATTGAGATTGCCTCTCAGCAGCAAAAGGATTCAAAACCACAGGTTGTTTGAAAAAGGAGGCTTTTTATAAGTGTGCACATTTTTTCTTTGTTTTTGTTTTTGCTTTTCTTTTCTCTCTCTTTTCTTTCTTTCTTTTTTTTCTCCATAGAAAAGAGAGAGAGCTGTACACAGTGCTTTAAAGCTTTCAGGGCCATACATTAAAAGTGTTCTGTGGGCATAGTTTGAATTTGTCCTCCTGCTTGCACTCTATTCACTTTTCCACATCTTTCCTGCTATATTACCATTTCTGCATCAGTTGCATTCACTTTGCTCATTCAGTTAGGGTTTCCTTCCCTGCTGGGAGCTCATCTTCAGCTATAAAACTTCATCAGTGATAAAGCTCCATTTGCAATTTAGCTGCCAAGGGGCCATTTTTACTCTGGGTCATGCCCTTTGCTTAGTGGCGATGGACAATGTGCCTGGTTCTATAATGATCAAATAAACAGTTTCCCCAGGGGTTTAATTATAATGACTGTCTGAGATTACCCTTTGGGACCTGAAAAGCAAAGGCATTTGGTATGGCTCAGAATTCTTCATGGTGTGGACGCTGGAGCAAAGTCACAAGGATCAGAGCCCTGGGCTTGTCCAGGTGGGTTACTTCTGGGTGGTGTCCAGCAGGTCACTTCCTGATTTTGAGTCTCAGCTTCTGCATCCATAAGAAAGAGAGTACTAGTAACTACTTTGACCACTGGCTAATCTGCATGTAATTAGCATTTCAAAGGGTAAAGTGATAGACTGATGAAAGCAATAATTAATTTGGGTTAGTTTTCACTGCACACTAGCCTAATTAAAATATGTAAGCCTCCATAACGAGTGGGACTAACAGTGGGAAAATTTAGACAGTCTCAGAGGTACCTGTCCAGCATAGGTTGAGCTTTATGGCACTGTGTCCTTTTCTTCTTTTGGGTCTGTGTCACTGTATTTCACAAATCAAAACCTTATTGGACTGCTCTGTGAAGATGTCATGTGAAATCTTAATTTTGTTACTTATAGTAATAGAGAAAAAAGGAAATAGGATATGTATAAGATAGATGTATAATTATTGAAATAAACCTATAGAACTGCATTTTAAATGCCCCAAGTCTATTTTTTAAAAATCACTGGTTATAACATATGTAACTATTGGCATTAAAGTTTTATTAAAATCTTGACATCTGGTCAGGAATTGTAGAGTCAATAGAATTTTAATGTATTCAGTTTAATTGCTCTTTGGGAGGAGACTCTAGCAAGAATTAGAATTTACAAAAGAGTTCCTTGACCTTGATTAGTCTATCCATAGACCTCAAGGTGTCTTGGAACCAAACAGAGTTGTACAAAGTAGTGTAACAGGCTATATTCATATTTTTTCTAGTGAGGGGTTAGTAGTTCTCATAAGATTCTTAAAGGGATTCTCATCCCATGAAAGATTAAGAAACAATTATATGACATTAGTATCTCATTTTAGGAAGATACATAACAAATATGCATTTCGTGTACCTGTTCAATTGTTAAAATCATCAATGTGTCACCCTAAAGATGCGGAAAATTAACAATTTAAAAAGCCAAGCAAAATTACAAATAAAACTTACTTTTTGGTTTTTAGAACAAACTTGTTTAAGAATATATGACATTTAGATATTGCTTCTCCAACTCATCTGTGACCCTCAGGTCATGCTCTCTCTTCTCTTTTCCTTTTCCATTCTGGATGCTGTGTTAAACTTCTGTTTTTCCAGGATGACCAAAAACATTGGTGACGATGGAGGTGGGGATGACAATACTTTCAACTTTAGCTGGAAGGTGTTCTGCAGCTGGGACTACCTGATTGGCAACCCTGAAACCGCTGACAATAAATTTAATTCCATCACGATGAACTTTAAGGTAGACACAAACTTCAACATCCTCTTCTTAGATTTCTAGCAGTAACATTGGGGGCATCCCACAAGGTCTGGTCAGTGAAGTTTTTAACTATCAGAAGAAAGATGAACTCACCGTTCTGCCTCTGGGGATCTGGGCACAGTTCTCATTATGACCAGGAAATATCCTGTGACCTGTAACTGCATGAATATCCCTTGAGGATTTTTTTTCTCTAATTTTGATAACAGACTACTTGACTAAAACAGGGCAATATCAGTAATTAGAATCAGATAGCTTAAATAGTAGAAAAATGCTTATTAATTATTTACAGAAATAAGTTCAATATTCAAAATTACAGCATTATTTTGTAGCTTCAAATATTGTACAGAACCAGCATCTTTTAGAATGATGATTATCTTTAGTATTTCGGAATTTATTTGCAAGAATTTAGCCTTTCTCTCATGTGTCGTAGTGGGCAGTATTCGCCTGGTTTATGGAATTCCAGATTTAGTTTACATTTTTGTTTGTGATACTCCCCAGTTCCTGATAGATTTCATGACCAAGATCTTTGTTGTGTTTTGTTTTGCTTGGATATAGGAAGCTATTATTGAAGAAAGAGCCGCCCAAGTAGAAGAAAACGTCCACTTGATCAGATTCCTGAGATTTCTTGCCAATTTCTTCGTGTTTCTAACCCTTGGTGCAAGTGGATACCTCATCTTTTGGGCTGTGAAGCGATCCCAGGAATTTGCACAGCAAGATCCCGACACCCTTGGGTGGTGGGAAAAGAACGAAGTTCGTCTCTGCGTGCTTGTTATGTTCTTAGAACCTGCTGTCTGCTGTTCTGTGGGTTATGTGTCTGTGGTGGGAGCCTTGACAAGGCCGCTCTCTACCTGTCCCCCACCTTGCCCTCGTGACTATCCAACTTTGTTGCACATGTTGCTGTCTTATTCCCAAATATGTCCTGTGTTTCATTTTGGGTCGTGGTGGAATGTTAGAATTAGAGCTGATACTAAAAAGCATCTAATCTAACTATTACTTCTCTATTTTTAATAGAAGAGATGATGAATTTGAAGGGATTGGTGATAGCTCTACAGTCAAAGAGTTAGGAGAAGAGTCAGGGTGAGAACCCAGGGGTATTGATTTGAAGTCTAAGACTCTTTTTTGAGTTCATTTTGTTTCCCTGAAGATCCTGGAGGTGCCCCTAAAAGATCCAGTTTCTGAATTCTTTGAAACAGCTATGATAAAGCCCTTGGTTCTTATACTTCGCTCACTAGAAGCACACAGACTTCATCCTTAACTTTTGGTTTTCTTCTCTTCTTTATGGGAAACCTAACCGGGAATCTTCAATCTCTTCTTTTGGTGCCGGGGATCTAACTCACGTCCTCGCACTTGCCAGGCAGGTGCTTATGCTGCTGAGCTAAATCCTGGGCCCATCTTCAATCTCTTCTCCCAGGATCCATACTTGGTCTACTATTCAGAGGTAGAAGACCTATTGCTGGCCATGTTTGCCATCACAGTATAGAGAAAGGTTACAGGTAGACACTTAGGATTAGGAAATAATTGGTCATGAATTGCTGTGAGGGTTCAGTATAAAATGTGGCATTATTTTGAACTTGGTCATTTTAAAAGAACATAGAGATTTAGGTTGCAAAAAATGAAGACTTGCCATGCAAAACTTCTATGAAGCCTTGTAGACCAAAAAAAGAGATAAATTTTCATAAGGCAGGAATTTTTATCCAACAAATAATGCAATCTACTTACAAAAAAGCTTGCAAATAAAAACATTTCAGTTATTTCAGAGTTGGGAACAGTGGAGCTGGAAGAACCATACACTTAAAAGACCAGACTGTAACCTTACAGATATTTCATAGAGATTTGTAAAAAAGAAGTCATTAGGTAAAAGGTTTTTTTCCATGAAGACAAAGGCATACATTAAAGTATTTACTGACTTTGCTTTCAAAGTTGTCTTTTATAATTATAATAGTAAATATAGGCAAAATGATCACACAGCTTTGGTTCTTGGTTCATATTGAGCATATTTTTGTGTAAATATTAAAGATGAATGACTGTCATTAAGAGGAGCAGTCTTTGTAAGAATCTGTTTAAAGTTTGTTTTAGGGAACTCCTGAGTCATAGATGTCAGTGTAGGTAACAATGAGGATTCATGAATACCTTTAACTCATAAAATCAAATGAATTTAATTTTACCTCATACAGTTGCACAGGATTTGCTAGTTTTCTGTTAGGTTGGAATTATGTCATGCTGAGTTTATATTATTTCATGCTGAGTTTTGTTTCTTATTGATCACACTGATACAGTGTTCTTAATGAAAATGCAGAATCATATTATCAGTTTTTTCTAAATATAGTCTGATAGTTATAGTCATTCAAGACATCGTATCAGCAAGGAAAAACAGGAAAAGCTTACTGGTGATGACCTGGATTGGGTATTTGGGAAATCACAAGAGTTACTGGAAATCTTTTTTTCTCATTATAAATTTCTCATATTATATATTTTTCACATCTTTGATTTAACCTAGTAATGCAATCATAGTGGTTCAAACAAGTGATAAGAACAACACATATTCTCCTGTTTATATTTCCACCTCTCTCTTGCTGTCTCTCTATCTCTGTCTGCCTTTCTGTCTGTCTGTTTCTGTCTCTGTCTTTTTCTGGTGCTCTCTCCCTGCCCTTTCTCTGTCCCTCCTTTCCCCTTCTATATCATTTATTCTCTTGCCTATGGCATTATAGACTGTTTTAACTTTTGTACATAGGCTTCCATAACATTCCACACTATATTCTCTAATTGTTTATTTTCTTCTGATAAAATTGATTCCCTTTTTAAAAAAATCTCTAGAAGTTTGCATTCTCCAAGATTCAGAATTTAGTCTCAAGTCAATCTCAGGGAGCTCATTCATTCCGAGTCAACCAGCCAACTAACCAATTTCAATGATATTAAAATTTGTATTCCCCGTTTCAACCTTATCTTCAAGGAAATAATTTCCATTTCCTTTGAAACACCTGTAGTGAAATGCATTGCTACATCGGAATAACAATATGCTACCAGGTAAAACAATATGTGTTCTCTGGAAACAAATCCTCATAACTAGAGAGTAAACAACTTATGCACATGTACATTTTGTGAACCGAATGTGAGTTGAATATTGTCTTTGTTGTTTTGAGACTAAATTCTAAAAACATGCATGAAATAATCTTTAGTCTTATATATAATCAAAGGAACTTTGCTGAATATCTTCCAGAATCCGGCAGGAAAGCAATAATAAACTTTAGACACCACTTACCTGGTTGATCTGTTGTTTCCTCACAGATGAACATGGTTATGTCCCTGCTGGGGATGTTCTGTCCAACACTGTTTGATTTGTTTGCCGAACTGGAAGACTACCACCCTCTCATTGCTCTCAAATGGCTACTAGGACGCATTTTTGCTCTTCTTTTAGGCAACTTGTATGTATTTATTCTTGCCTTGATGGACGAGATTAACAACAAGGTAAATCTGATGTCTGGATTATCAGTGCACTGTTAAATCCAAACAGCTCTGGAAACACTGTGGTCTTGGTTTTGTTTCTCTATCTTTGCTCTCTAGATTGAAGAGGAGAAGCATGTGAAGGCCAACATCACCCTGTGGGAAGCCAACATGATCAAAGCCCACAATGCATCCCTCTCTGGAAATACCACCGGGCCACCGTTCTTTGTTCATCCTGCAGATGTTCCTCGAGGGCCTTGCTGGGAAACGATGGTGGGACAGGTAATGATGTGAAGTACATGCAGGTAGTCAATTTAAGAGACAGCAGCGTCAATATTTCCTCCAAACATGTTTCCTACTTTTCTGCTTGTTAAGAGAAATAGCTAAGATTGATTGAATATTTAGTGTTTGCTGCTTCTGAATGTCATGTGCACTGTCTCATGGAATCTTGCACACATCTCTTGAGATAAATTCTTCTTGTAGGCTGCTTTTACACTTGGATATAGACACACTGACCTGAGATCTGCTTAGTAGGTTCTTTTTTTTTTTTTTTTTGGTATGGGGATCAAACTCATGACCACGCACTTGCAAAGCAGGCGCTTATGCCGCTGAGCTAAATCCCCAGCCCCTCCGCTTAGGTTCTAATAAAGCACCCTGTTTTAAGACAGAGGCTCAAACTAGTATTTACTGATTTATTAATTTATTTTTTAATTTTAAAGAGGATAAATCCAAGGAAAATAAAACAGAATAAAACCAATCAAAATAAACTAGTATAAGTGATACAGGACTTCAAAACCTTAAAAAACCAGCAATAGTTACCATAATGCCTTTTGTTGTCTTCAAAATACTGCAGATATCTTCAGACACAGTAAAAATCTAGGACAGACTAGAGTAGAAACAATAGAAACAAAATAATGAATGCGATACAGGACTTCAAAATAAGCTAATAGTAAATCCAAAATGGCTACCATAATATGTCTTGCTATCTTTGAAATAGCTGCTCATGCCATTGGATTTAACATACACAAAATAAAAGAGAATAAAAGCCAACCCAAGAAAACAATGAAAATGACATGGTCTCCAGGTAGGGATCACCTCCAGGTGAGTTTGATTCTCTCCCCCACAGTGTGTGAATGACACTGACTCACGGAGAGAGGCCTGGGGGTGGCTGTCTCCACTCCGGCAGTGGCCTGCACTTGGTGCTGTTTTCCAGGTGGGGATCACATCTTGGTGAGGCCTGGTTCTCTCCTTCCGCAGTTCATGAATGGCACTGACTCAGAGCTCAAAGTAGTATTTAAATGGAGTTCTATGTAGTGTTATTTGTTTACCCTAAAAACAGAACAACAAAAAAATAGGATCTTTGGGAGTCATACAAAAACTAGTTTTAATAATGTCAATTTTTGTCAAATAAATTTTCTTTAAGCCTTAGAGGAAATGTTATTTTAATGTTATTTTAAGTTACTTATTTTCATGATGATTATGCAAATACTGTAGTCTGTGACAAGAGGTATTTTACCAGAGGAAAAAAATAATGTTGCACATGTCTTTTTGTCCAAGAAGGGAAACCAAACCAAATAAAATCAAACAAAATAGCATAAATATCCACTTCAGGATCTCTTATTTTCCATATCAATCCAATTTATATTTTGAAAAAACCTACAGTCATATCTCGTTAGAAATGACATCCTTAATGTCCATTTTATAATGGACCTCAGCTCACCACTGAGACAGAAATTTCAAAATATAATGTTTGCTTCTGTTAGACAACAGTTCAGTAGTAATCTCTTTGAGAAACTATTTGAAATTTTTTTTTGCTGTATTCTTTTAAGATATAACCAAAATTGAAAAATTAGTGTTAGTCTTTGTCATGGTTTGTGTCTGGGTGCTCCCTAAAGCCTCATGCAGTCATGGAGGCGGCTGAATCTGCCCTTGTGATTGGTTCCTTGTAGCCCTGGACAGCTGTGTGTGTGCCCCACCCGCCTAGGGGCGGGGAGCCAGCATACAATGTAAGGGAGGGAAGGAGCCCTGCTCTTCCTTTTTACCCCATTCCCTCTTGTCACTTGCAGCTGCCATGAATGGCTGTCCCTAAGCCACACCACCCTGCCTTGGGGCCAGCTGAGGATGGACTGAGACCTCCAAAAACTATACGCTAAATAAACCTTTCCTTTCTTAATTTTGAGCTTCAGGCATTTTGTCTCAGCAAAGGGAGAAAAGTAACCAAGGCAGTCTTATTAAATTAATATAATTTAAGCAAATATGGATATAGATAGATATCTTCAGTCTCAATCAGATACTCATTGTATTTAAACCAATCATGAGTTCAGTTATAAGAAAAAATAAAGTCAATGTGTATAATACTAGTACACAGCTGAAGACAGACTATAAAATATGGCAGAGTTAAAGACTGTACTTCGCTTTACTTTTTTAAGCTTTTAGGGTCCAGATAAGCCCCTCTTTCTTACTTATGTGTTATTAAGTGTTCTATTTTCATATATGCATATTTGAAACATACTTACAGGAGCACATTATGTTTTAAATAATAAGTGAAATAAAAATTGTCTTCATTTGGAAGAGAGGCATTTGTGGTCTAGGGTGTGGTAGACAGAATAATAGCCCCCAAACTGTCTGTGTCTTAATCCTGGGAACTGTGAATATCCTATCCTACATGGCAAAATTGGCTTTGTCATG
>PVJX010041937.1:0-14413 GCA_004027295.1 Dolichotis patagonum
TGCTGAAAGCAGGACCACGCTAAGGGCCTCGTCTGCCAGATTCCCTTGTCATGAAGCATAGTGCCTCTGTCACCAGATTCTGTGCTGCAACCCATTCTAAGTGCAGGGACAATGCTGTGCTGTGTTCAAACTACTGCTGTTCTCCCTCTCATGGCTTTGGTGTCTAAGGAAATCATTCTGATATTTAAATTCCCAAGATCTTTTTTTACCTAGTTTAAATGATGTTTAATGAAATAAAAGTGCCATATATAGAAGTTTTCATATCATAAAGCTAAGATCAAAGATATCACAGAATTAGAGCTTAATACCATAAACTAAAATTCTAATAAAGTAGACATTCAAACAGTGAGACTGTTAACAGCTCTGCAACAGGATCTGACAAAAATAGCAATATGGTCTTCCATCTTACCCACTCAAATATACATGCAATTATATCAATAGGGTAAAATTAAACACAACAAAATGCAGCAAAGTGGATCATAAGAAAGCAATGTAAGAGACAAAAATTTCAAAACTAGACAATTGGAGATATTCACTCTCTATCATATTGACTCTTGTTTTCTTCCAAATAGTTGTTCATATTGTCACATACAGGGAATTCACATGAAACAACCTAGTACGGAATTGATCTGAGCAGGACGAGGAGGGGATTTCATGTCTTCAAGACCAGACATTAGGGAAGCCAAGAATGGCTGTCATAGTGTCTCTCATTTTCCTCAAAACAGCTGTCCATACCTTAATGTGTGTTGAACTTAAACAAGGCAAAGCAAGCTAAGATCACTTTGAACAAAAAGTGATAGGTTTGCTGGACTTCACATCATGACATTATGGAGTCAGCACTGGGTATTGTAGTATCTCTTTTTCTTCAAAGTAGTTGTTCATTTCAACGTGTTGTATAGTTGGTTCTCATAAACTGTTTATAAGCTCTACACATGCATGAGTCTCTGCATGTATATCTATCATTTCTGTATTAGAAGGAAAAACAAAACAAAGCAAGATAAAACAAAACAATTAAGTTGATAGGAAAATTAGGGATGATTACCATAATATGTCCTCTTATTTTTGGGATAGTTGACCATGTCCTCAAGTCTAGCATAAGTAGACAAACTAGAACAGCACGTAATCCATCCAAGCAGAGTGGTGAGAATAATGTAAATTTTAAATCTTGTTACCCCATTAACAATATCCTCTGCCTCCCTTTTTCAGACAGTTCCTCCCCTTTCACTCCCATGGGGTGCACTGCTTGTTTTGGGTCCCACTGCCTCCCTATATAGAGCAGCTCAATGGACCCTATCTCATGATCTACTCTGCCTGTGTTTCTCTCTGTTACTATTTTGAGGCCCTCTATACTAGAGATTATAGCCAATTTTCTCTGCCTCATTTCTCCTATTCTGTTTTTCTTCCATTGATAGTCTATTTTTCTCTTCCACTCCACTGTCTGCCTCATTCACTGAGGCCTCTCTGCCACTGTTCCTGAAATGCTCGTATTCTTGTTCTCTCTCCCTAGAATGTCCTTCAGTATTTTTTGTAGGGTTGGACTGGTGGTCCCAAATTCTCCTAGCTCCTCTTTGTCATGGAAGCATCTTTTTTATCCATTAATTTCCTGAGAGAGTTTCGCAGGATACATCAATCTGGGCTGGAGATTGTTCTCCTTCAGCACTTGAATTACTTTACTCCAAGCTCTTCTTGACCTGATGGTCTGTATCGAGAAGTCTGCTGTGATTTTGATGGGTTTTCCTTTATAGGTGATCTGTTTCTTTTCTCTGATGGCTTTTAATATTCTGTTCTTATATTTAATGTCTGGGATCTTGATTATTATGTGTCTGGGTGTAGCTCTGTCTGGGTTGTAGGTGGCTGGAGTTCTGTATGCTTCATACCTCTGCATATCATTTCTTTTTTCTATGCTTGGGAAATTTTATTTAATAATTTCTGTGAATAGCCTTTGTAATTCCTCTGGTTTGATTCCTGCTTCTTCATTCACATACTTTATTCTTAAGTTATAGATCCTCTTGTCATCTTCCAGTCTTTGTATCTTTACTGCCTGCTCTTTTGTTATTTTTAAGAGATCTTCCCTTTCATGACCCCACATTGCAAGCCTGTGTTCAATTTTTGATAGTCTATCTTTGGTTTCTTTCAAGCAGTTTTGCCAGCTTTCTATGGAGTCTTTAGTTTCCTGATAATCTCTTTGAGTCTGCTTCATGAATTCTAGGTTTTTTCTGAATTCTTCATTAAATTTTTCTCTCCATTTGTGTTCCTCCATTCTTCTGTCTGTGTCTTCTTGACAGGTGCCCAGCCCTTCTTTTATTAATCTACTTATATCTTGTTTAATTTGAATTAATATTTCAGTTTCAGTCCCACTTACATAGTCCTGAAGATATCTCTTTATGTCTGCTAACGCTGTGTTTGATGTTGCATTTTTGCTGCCCTCAATCTCTTTTGTATTTACCTCTCCTGGATCAATGTTCTCAGGGTTGGGGGCTGGGAGTTGTTTCTTATTTCTCCCTTTCGTCATGTTTTTGGTTCCTTCCATACAAGTGTACGGTGTAATTCTCAGACCCTTTTCTTGTTGGTTAAGGCTCCTCTAGAGGGCACAGGCTAGGAGCTTTAGCCCTCTTCAATAGGTTATCAGAGATTAGAGTTCACCCACGGGCAGTGTGCGGTAGCTCCTCCCTTCTGGGCCAGTCAACCTTTACAGGCCTTCACTGTGTCATTGTGCACTGATCTCAGGGAAATAATATTGTAGCAACTCACTGGGTCCCTGCCAGGGGCATGGCCTAATTCAAGCAGATTCCACCAATCCACTTGGCGAGGGGAGCAACCAGCTGAAGCCACTTCCTTATGGAGTTAGGGCTGTCTTGCCCAAATCCAACATGTCATCCAGTCGGTTTCCCCTTTCCCATGGGAGGGTCTTATTCCCATCACTCACCGTGTATTGATGCCAGTCCCCGAGAACTGCTGGGTTCCCCAACCTCTGACTTCAGCGCGGCTGCGGTGGGAATTCACGGTGCCTCTGGTTGGGTCGAGTGCAGGGCTGTTCAGCTCTGTGTTCCTGCGGCTCAAGCCAGTTGCTTCAGTGCGGATTGCTTGTTCAGGTCAGGCAGGAATTCAGGCAGCTTGAGGAGGGAGCCATGCTCACTGATCTTATCTTCACTAATAGTAGCCCCAGGACCTCATATTTGAGCCGTTTTTGCACTTTAGTTTTTTCCTGGGTTGTGAGAGTCCATCTCTGTCTGTTTGGGTCTCTCCAGGGTGTTTTATTCTGGCATTTGAGCTGTCTCTCTCAGAGAGGGTCTCTCTCCTGCTACCTAGCAGTCTACCATCTTGTCTTCAATCTAAATTCCCAATATTTAACACACAGTAACAAAAACTGAGCAATTACTAAGTATGTGAGAGATGCTGTGTGCATATATTCACCTGCTGCAAGTGTAGGAGGGCAGGAGGAGTCTGAGCACTTCTGTAGCAGGAATCTTGTATCCTGTACCTCCCTAAGTTAGAGGAAAACTGCTGAAGGTGCAGTTTTCACCTTGTCCCAAGTGATCCCTGCTATGCTCACACTCACCTGCTAGACACCTGCAATGAACACAGCTCCAAATTGTAGGC
Source organism: Dolichotis patagonum (assembly GCA_004027295.1). NCBI lineage: Eukaryota > Metazoa > Chordata > Mammalia > Rodentia > Caviidae > Dolichotis > Dolichotis patagonum. The sequence goes on from PVJX010041937.1 coordinate 3,601, forward strand.
CCTGGAAACAGGACTGGGGCTCCATTTTTGTCTCTTCACTCTGTGCTTCCAGTTGACAAGATCTTGCTCTGAGTCCACACATGGGAGGGCCTTGGTCAGGTGCAGGAACTCCACTTCCCTCTGACCACAGTGCTCAGTTGAGCCTGTGCTTGGAAGGCTGGAGGACGTGAGGCATCCTCAGTTTCCCCTGAGGTTTCTCATCCAACTTTGACTCCACATTTCTGGTTTCCACATAGTCTACCATGACCATTTTTTTCTGGGGAATTTCTGCCCTCCATTTGTTCCAAATTTCTTCCATCTGTCCCTTCTCTTTTGCTTCCTCAGGATGTGCCCTCAGCTTGGCTCCTGCAAGAGACACAGTTCTTTGTCTTATTTTTACAACTGAGTAACCACAGCCCTTCATGGATACTTACTCACTTGGCTGAGACGCTCCCTCTACCAGTGAGGACTCCATAACCGTTCACCCTGATGGAGCCCCCAGCCCAGTCCTGTCTTCCTCCAGCAAATTTTCACATGCTAGGTTTACTACCCTTACCCATGCACATCCCATCCATCACATAGTCAGAGATCACAACACTGATAGAGGATCACAGAGACCACATCAGGGATAGAAACAAAAACCAATTCCAGAGGTCTTTAATCTGTTACTCATCACATGCATGATTTAGGCAGAGGTGGTGGAGCATACCTGTCATTTAAGCACATGGCAATCTGAGGGAGGAGGATCACACCAAGTTGAGGCCACTTGAGTTATAAAGGGTATTCAAAACTTTGCCTCTAGGAGTCATAAAAGTATGATTTGTGTTAGTCCTGAGAAACTACAAATATTGCTGAGAGAATCTGAAGGTGACCGAAATGAACAAAGGACTCAATCTTAGCAGTTGGGCAAAGGCTGAACATTAAAAGATGTCAATTGTCCCCTAAATTATGCCTTTGAGGCCATGTTCAACAAAATCCCAGTACATTTTTGGAACATGTGTAGGTGTGTTTCTGTGTGTAGACAAGTGTGCACACAAAGCATTAGCAAGATCATTGTAAAATTTAAATGGAAATACAAACAGTGGAGAGGGCCCAGTGAGCTGAAGCAGAAGAAGGGCAAAGAAGACAGCCTTCCAGCTGTGGAGGCCTCTGGAGGAACATAGAAGGACCCATGTGGCCGAGAAGGAGGCTGTGGAATCACATGGAAACCAGAGACTGCAGTCACCAGCAAAGTGGTTTGGCAGTACATTATCACATCCAGAATCCACACCAAAAAGCAGGAAGAGCACAGGACACATCCTGAAACTGTGACCTTCTTATGACCTACAGACTTTGGAAACTCTGTGTCAGGGGCCTCCTACACTTACCAGGACAAACACCTTTGCTCTCAACGTGTCCCAAGTTGTGCCCACCCAAGCTGAAGGCTTCTCTGAGTCACCACAGTTCTATGGCAGGATTTTGCCCAGTCACCAAGAAGACATGATGTCACAGACAAAACCAGGCTTAACATGTAGCGCAACACAGCAATAGCCTGGGAAGTGCAAGGCCCTGACTTTCATGACCAGTACACAACAAAATAAAACAAAACAGAATAGAACAAAACAAAACAAAAACCAAAGCAAAGCCAAATGAGCAAGTACCAAATGTCCACAAGAAATGACTGGTGATCTATGAATCAGCAGTCACCCTATGCACTTTGCTCCAGGGCTGCTAGGGATCCAGATGGTGGGTCTGCATTTGGTGGCTCTTATTTTGGGCCCCTAAGTTGGGCAGTGTGCTATGGTCACCTCCACCTCCTTTGGCAAAGTATTGTAGAAGAAGGTCAGCAGCAAGGGACAGTATAAAATTCATATGGGGAACATGGGGTTACTAACAAACCCTGCAGACAGAGCCAGTGTTCTGACAGGACAATACCCCAAGCATGGCATCTGTGGCCAGTGTTCTAACACATGATCAGGTAGGACTGTGTGCATCAGCTGTGCAAGAAGACACAGGAGGAAGGCAGCAAGGACTTTGGAACCACTGGCCTCAGGTTCTCAAGGTCACCTGTGCTGAGGTGACCTTCTCTCCTGTTTCAAAGCACCCTTTCTCCCTGAGTGCTTCTTTCAGACTTAGTCCCTTCTGACTTTTGCCCTAAAATAAATGGTAATCATTCAAATCCTCCGAGGTTCCTCAGTCACTCATTTGGACGGTAAGAGCCTAGGAAGCAGAGCTGGTCCTGGCCCACCTCGTAACATCCTGGCTGTTTCAATCCCCAGGGTAAGGGGACATTTGAAGGCATCATGAGCCACTCATCTTCTCCTCCAGCTACTCCTGGGCTCTGATTCAGCAGCTCTCCAAGGCCTCCTGCTGTTAAAATCTCAGAGAGGAGAATAAACCCAGAAGTTTTCTATTTTACCAAACACAACACCCACATTCTGTGTAGTTGGCTACTTGTGCCTCTTTTCAGGCTGGGCAAAATTCTTCCCATTGCTGTTTCCAAGCATATTTCTATGCTCACTATGCTCAGAACCCTGAAAAGCTTTAGGCAGGCCTGGGGCAGGGATGGTGAAGCAGCCAGGACTTGTTTTGGCTTCTCACTTTGGGCAGCTCTGTCGTTCTTCTTTAAAGAGTATGACCTTCCCAGGCCTAGGGCACTGTCTCTCAAAGCAGCACATGTCCTCATGCCAAGCCTGGGATTCCTTACCCAGTGTCATTCCATTGCCCAGTGAAGCACAGCCCCAGGCCAGTGAATGCTGCTCTTTGCCAGTAAGTGGGGGACAAGGCCAACCCTGGGTTTGGTAGGGATGGGTTAGATGAACTTGATGTCCAAGCCCCAGTGAAAAAAAGTCCCCAAGAGCTGCTTAGATTGGCTCCTCATGTTGCTGAGTTCCTACAAATTAGCAGAGCTCAGCAGTCCAACTGGGGTGTGACTGTTCTGGTGGGGATGCTGCATGGCCCAGGTACACAGCCTCTCTGTCCCCTGAATGACCAGCCAGCAAACAGACTGAGAGGCCCTGCCAGGGAGCAGTTGGCAGGGCTAGGTGATCTCAGGCTGCCCTGTCGCACTGGTTGCTGTGCCCGCTCTTAGTAGCCAATAGGGAGGGGCTTGGGTTTCAGTTTTAGTCTCAGCTGATTTGCTGGGTGGCCAGTGGCACAACAAGAACCAGGAGTCTTGTGAGAAGGAGCTGTGGCTACTGTAACATGACAGAGGGATAGGGGAGCAGAGCAGGGAAGAAGGACGCCCTCAGGATGTCCATGTGCCAGTGCATAGAAGAACCCTGAGATGATGACAGTGAAGTGCCAGAGACACACAGCAAGTGTAACTAGGAGGAGCTAATTAAGACAGTGAAGACACTGGCCAGCTGTGTGGGGAGGACGTGGATGTGGGGAAGGGGCATTGGACCAGAACTGCAGGAGCAGCCTGGACAGCTTCAGCAGGGCTGCTAGAAATAAGCCTGGCTGGGGTTGCTGGACAGCAGCTCTTCCTGCCCTTAGCCTCTGACTGCAACCGCACTCTGCCTGTCCTCAGCTCCAACTTTCTGACCATGGGAATTGCAGCCTCCCACATCTCATGAGGGAATTCCTTCTTTGTTGTCCACTGTTTTTGCTTCTCTGCAAAACCTAACATGGGTTGAGCTGCCCAAAAGTGGGGTGCTGAATGCACATACCAAGGAGTCTGCATTGCAATAGGAGGATGGGGGTGTCTGGAGGAGAGTTTTCAGGTGCTGCTGAAAATGTGAAGGCAAACAGTGACTCTGGAGACTTTATACACACAGAGGAAGAATGTCAGTGAACTGTGGGAAAGACAACCTTGACAGAACCATGGAAGAGAACGCACCTGAAGCCTCTTCTAGAGATGCATGAAAGGGACCTTGTGCCTGGGATGACACTTTGGCTAAGGAGTCCAATCAGCAGTGTGTCCAACTGGGATCTGCTTCTCCCTGGCTGCTGAGAGAAAACTATGACAGGAGAGTGAAGAAGTATAAAAATAAATGTTAAACAAAAGGTTTTGTTGGGAAAAAGCAGCCAGTGGCTCCTGTGCCAACAAAGCCACTATCATGTTTGTGTTCCTTTGCTGATGAGGACAGGTCGGGTGGTTCAGAGCAGCCTGGAGGGTCAGTCGCTACTCCAGGCCCAGATGTGGCTGCAGATGAGGACATGAGCACACTGTCCACATTTCCACTGGTGAGTTCTGTGCTCTAACCAGAAGAGCAGCAGGGCTCAGTGCCAGGTGGTTGGAAGCATTTGCCTCAGCCACGAGAACACATCTCTTTCATCACTTCTTCCATCCTCTCCCCAACCAAAGATACTTCACTGATTATTTTTTTTCTGCTGTGTTTTGAAATGTAAGTACAACTTCAATACAGGTTTAAGTCCTCATATTCTTCCTCTCTTCACCACCCAGCCAATAGTTAGGGAAACATGGCTTCCTCTCCCAGGCAAGGCTGACCTGTTTAACTTTCATCCTGTCCCTGTGCCTAAGAGGTCCGTGGGAAGATCTCAGTTACAGCCCCATGAAAGTTGTGAGGTATAGCCCCATGGAAGGGTCTCAGGTACAGCCCCATGGAAGGGTCTCGGGCATGACCACAGCCCACAGCATTCTTTTCTCTCTTCCTCCATGCTGATATAAGGCTCTGCAGCATGCACTACTCAGGTTTGAACATCAAAGAACCTTCTTGTTACTGTTGTTAGAAGGGACAATGCCCAAATTAGAGTACATGACAATATAAAACAGAAACCTAGTAGATATCAAAATCTAATCAAAGTATGTGGTACAGGCAGTAGAAATGACCAGTGTGAGGAGAGTGTCAGATCTAGAAGATAGCGTGGATCCAGGTGATCATATACTTTGAAGTACTGTACTTTAAAAACAACAGTGAGGCATATAAAATTCTAAATAGTCATAAGCATAAAAGATCTACCCTAAAACATATCACTGTCAAAATCCAACAATTTCAGTAAAAGGACAGAACTGTAAAAACTGTTAGATAAAAACTACAAATCAGTTATAAAAGTAAGCCTATAAAGGTTATAGCAGACTTATCAACATGAACCATAACACATTCCTGCTGGCTTGAATCACTGATGACCCTTGCATGACTGTCACATCATACAGCTGTACCACTGCTGGTACAAATGAATCTACTCATTTCTGTCCATCACTTTCCTAATAAAATGGTTCAAGGTGCTCAGTAGGACACTTATGCATGTATCATTGGTGGGAGAAGCTGACAGGAATGTAACATGTTCAAATCAGAGCTGCCTGGCTGTAACCTAGACAAATTACAGCCCCATGATGCCATATTAATACCCAAATTGCACAAATACACAAATCAAGAAAAAAAAACAAAAAGAAAAAGAAAATCAACTAGCAAATACCAGGTATGAACCACACCTTCAAACACTTGGATATTATACATATCTATAGACTGTTCCACACCACAAAAAAATACACATTCAGATCACCAGCATAAGGGACTCTCTCCAAAATGCATTACATAATAGCCTAGAGAGCTTGCTTAAATAAATTCAAATTAATCAACAGTATCTCATATATATACTACTGCACACATCTTACTGCGATGAAGCTAGAAAACAATGGCAAAGGAAACAAGACAAATTCTGCAAAAATATGTCAATGCAATAATGAAATCTAAAAATATAAATGGGTCACAGAAGAGATGGGACAAGAAATTAAAGTTTATAGATTCCAATGAAGATGTCATTACAACATAAAACAAACTATGAGAAAAGTAAAGCAATGCTAAAGGGGAAGTTTACTGCTGTGCATGTCCAAGTAGGGAAACAGAGCAATCCCTAATAAATAACCAAATGAGGCTACTGTAGGGTATAGGAAAAACAAGAACAATCCAGATCAACAGCTAACACCAGGAAAGATAAAAAAGAAGAGAGGAGAAATTTCATAAATTGCAATCAAAAAAACAAAAAAAATCAGAGAATGAGAGAACCGGCTCTTCAAAGGAATAAAGAGTAGGCAAACATTTGGAGTAATTTACCAAAAGAAGGATGGAAAAGAAAAATATCAACAAAATTAGAAATGAAAAAGGTGAAATCAAAATGGATGCCATGAAACTTTAGAAGATAAGGACTTTCAAAACACATAATTCAATAACTTTGAGAATACTGAAGAAATATGTAGATTCCTTACCACATGAGTTATCAAACCTGAATCACCAGACAGGTGCTGTATGCCTGTAACTCCAGCACTTGAGTGGCAGAGGCAAGGATTCTGAGAGTTAAAGTCCAGCCTGGGCTACAAAGTGAGTTCAGAGCCAGCCTGAATTGCACAGGGAAACCCTCTCTCAAAAACAAAAACAAACAAACAAACCACAGCAAAAAAAAAAAAAACCCAAAACCTTAATCAAGAAGGTAAAAGCTCCAAAGAGTCAAATAAGTGGCAACAAAATCAAAGAATGAATAAAAACCTACCAACTAAGAAAAGCCCAAGGCTTAGATTCAACACTCAATTGGATGAGAACATTGGGGAAGCTCTAATGTCAAAATGCCTCAGACTCTTGAATGAAATTAAAATGAAAAGATTACTTCCAAACTTTTTTTTAGAAGGCAGTATTACTTTAATACCACAAACAGACAAAGATCTAACTGAAAAAGACTACCTAATACAAGCCAATCATTTTTACACATTTCCTCAGACTTGATTCTTCATGGATACAAGCGTGTCTGTCCTAGGGGTCAGCTTTCTCACTGCTGGTGTAAGTTCTACAGTCACGCACTGGACACAGATATATGTTCCACTGCTACTTCAAACAACATGGCAGTGAGACAGGAAATATGGCCCTACTGTGAGTGTGTTAAAGAACATAGATGCAAAAATCCTCAACAAGATGATGACAAACACAGGGTAATGAATCAGTAAAGCAGATCATACATCACGATGACCAAGTAGGCTTCATCTCAGGAATGTAATGTTAGTTGAAATATACAGATCAAAGCCAGATGTGGGGGCCCACCCCTGTAATCCCAGTACTTGGGAGATGAGACAGGTGGATCACTGTGCATTTGAGGCCAACCTGGGCTACAAAGTGAGCTCAAGGACAGCCTGAACTGCATAGGGAAATCCTCTCTCAAAAATAAATACACAAATAAAAACAAAAAATACAAATGAACCCATCACATATATAGAAGCAAGTACATAAGTGACATGATTGTCTCAGTAGACATGTGAAGAAAATGGAAAAACTCAGAAGTAGACAGTAGAACATGTGTGGTGATTTAGGTTTGATAACTCGTGTGTCAAGGAATCCACTCAAAAATAAAAACAAAAACAAAAAGAAATGGGAATTAAATAACCAGAGAAGGACTTTATTTCATTTAGATAAAATACACTGATATTAAACCCACTGCCAATAAACATATTAAATGGAGAAAAAATTGAAAGCCTTTCTTATAAAATCAGCCAAAGGGATGTTCAGCATCACTACTCCTGTGCAGTATATTAGTTGAAATTTTAGCCAGAGGGATCATGCAAGAGAAAGAAATAAAAGGATCACAAATAGGCAAAGAAAAAGTCAAATTATCATTAGTCACACATGATGTGATCCTTGACACAGGAAATCAAAGAAATTTCCCCAGAAGATTCCTAAAAGCAATAATCAAAGTCAACAATGTAGGAGGATACCAAATGAACACACAAAAATCCATAACACTTCTGTATACCAATAATGAATTCACTGAGAAAGAAGTTAGGAAAACAGTACCATTTCAAATAGCCTTAAGAAAAATCAAATAGTTAGGAATTAATTTAACCAAGGAAGTGAAGGAACTCAAACATGAAAACTACAATATTCTCAAAAATGAGATAAAAAAGGATATTAGAAAGTACAAACACGTCCATTGTTTCTAAAAAGGCAAAATCAATATTGTCAGAATGACCATACTATGAAAATGGTATCAGGAATAAACACAATACCAAGGAAAATACAACAGCATTTCTCATGAAACTAAAAAAAAAAAAATTAAAATTTATATAGAACCAGAAAACACCCAGAGAAAAGCAGGAGGCATCACAATCTTGGATTTCAAGTTGTATTCCAAAGTTAGAGTGAGAAAAATAGCAAGGTACTGGCACAAAAACAGGCAATGGATCAGAAGAGGATGCAGAAAAAACCCTAGACACATTCAGCCACCCAATATTTGACAAATGAGCCAAAAACATATGCTGTAAGAAAGAGAGCTGCTTTAATAAACGGTGTTGGTAATAGTGACTATGCACATGAAGAAGACTGAAACTTAACCCTTATCTTTTTTTTCTTTTTTTTTTTTTTTGGTACCAGAGATAGAACTCAGGACTGCGTACTTGCAAGGCAGGCGCTTATGCTGCTGAGGTCAGTCCCCATCCCTGTCTTTCAACATGCACTACATTAAAATAAAAATGGATCAAAGATCTACTAATAAAAGAAAATATATTAAGAAATACTTAGTAGCTCAAAGAAAAAATAGGTGAAATTCTTGAAGTCATAGGCATAGCCAAGTACTTTCTGAACACAATACAAATGACAAGTAATAGCATGAGGAATGAAGACACTGGTGTTTATTAAATTAAAAGGTTTCTGCAGAGCAAAGGAAATAATTACAAAAGCAAAGAAAAACCTTAAATCTACAAAACGATATATGGTATTCATATTTTGTAAGTATATTAGTAACACTGACACAATCATTCACATGGAGTGCTCTAAAAAAGTTTCAATTAGAAAAAAAAAGCAATTATTTACACATGAAACAGCAAGGATTGCCTTAAAGACACCCCCAGAATGAAACTTTATCTGAAAACAACAGGTTCAGGATCAGCAGCTGTCTGAGAGCTTCCCCTGAAAGCAGCAACTCCCCCTCTGCAGAGAGGCTCAGAGAGGTCCGCTCCCCTTCCCGCCAGGTGCCCCCTTCCCTGTGCTGCACCCTGTCCAAGGCTTGGTTCAGCCCTGTGCAAGGCCCAGTCTTGCCCTGCTCTCTGCAGGAGGACAGAGCAGAGCAGAAGCTCAGACCTCACAGCCAGTGCGGCCTGGCACCTATTGAGTGGGACAGGCAGTGCAGGCGGGAAGAGGGCTTTGGGGTCCCCACTTCCCACACCCTGTGGCCTCCCTGCCTCCACCCAATGTGGGATGTGACCCTTCATGCCTGATCTGCTCACCATATCCTTCCGTGAGCCACTGGGCCACATCCTTTCCATGGGGGCAGCCTTCTCTGACCCATGGTGCTTCCCACCATCCTGGTCTCTTAGCCTGGGTCATCACAAGGTCAGAGGTAACAGAGACCTTCAGACTGGGCAAGGACAGTGCTTCACTTCTAGCCTCACTAGGGGCTGGGGATTTAGCTCAGCTGTATAAACTCTGCCTGGCAAGCAAAAGGTTGTCAGTTCAATCCCCAGTACAAAAAACAAAGAAACAAAAAAGCAGAAAAACCCACTTCCAGCCTCACTGCTGCAGATACAAAATGGGTTGTGGTTACCACTTAGTGCAAACGCCCTGGGGTAAACTCCAATACTGAAATTCCAGATGGGCACACAGAGAAAGGTGGATCACTGCAATACACAAACAAATAAATGAATATGGAAAACTAGGGCCTGTTCTGGTGTCAACTGTCTGTTTTAGGACTGCTGAGGCTGAGGAATCCCAGAGAGTTTGAGTTCAGCCTCGGCTACAAAGTGAGTTCAAGACAGCCTGAATTGCATGGTATAATTCTATCACAAAAACAAAAATAAATAAATAAATAAATAAATAAATAAATTAAAAAAATAGAGGAAACACCAATGCCCCAGGGCATTGAATGATTCTTAGTGCCCTAAGTGAATGATTCTTAGAGCCCTAAGGGCTTAGGGATCTTAGCCTTTAGAGCCCTTAGGGCTCTAAGAATCATTCACTGACCAACCATTTGCCCTGCTGCAGCATTTCCTTTCATTAGTTTCCTAGGCTTTGTCACCGCCTTTTAGTAATGGCGACTTTCATAATATCGGACAGATCCACAGCACAGAAAGTCAGCTAACAAATACCAATAGTGAACTATGCCTTCAAACACATGGGCATTATGGTTATCCACACACTGTTCCACAGGACACCAAGCACACTAGCGCAGGAACTGTCTCCAAAACACATATCATAGCCCTTGGAGCATGCTTAAATAAATAGAAAACAATGAGATTATTTCACTTATAATATCACATCATAGTGCAATGAAACTAGAAAACAATGGCCAAAAACCAAGAGAAATTCTGCAAAACTGTGGCAATCAAATAATGCAACCTTGAATAATAAAGGGGTCAAACAAGAGATCAAGGAAGAAATTAAAGTTTCTAGATTCAAATGATAATGTATTTACAACATAAAACAACCTATAATAAAAGCAGTCCTAACAAGGAAGTCAATGCTGTGAATGCCCACAGTAGAAAAACAGAGCAAGCCCTAATAAATAAGCAAATGATGCACCTGAAGGGTGTAGGCAAAAGAAGAATAACCAAAAGCCAAAGCAAATATCAGGAAAGATTATAAAGGTGAGAGTAGACATTAAATAAATGGAGAACAAAACACACAACAAAATCAGCATATGAAAGAGCTAGCTCTTCAAAGAATATACAAAATATATCAATCCTTAAAACAAATTTACCAAGAAGGAAGGGAAAGACCCTTATCAACCAAATTAGAAATAAAAAATGTGAAATCAAAAGGGATTCTGCAAAACTTCACAAGCCTAAGTAATTTTAAAACATGTAATTCAATAAATTTGAGAATACTACATAAATGGATACATTCCTTGGCACATATGAATTATCCAAACTGAATCAGTGGGCCATGTGGCACCTGCCTATAAATTCAGCACTTGA
>PVJX010041938.1:0-14412 GCA_004027295.1 Dolichotis patagonum
CAGTCTCCCATGTATTTCTTCCTTGGCCACCTCTCTCTCCTCGAGACCCTGATCACATCCGTGATTGTTTCTGTGATGCTTTGGGGACTGCTGCTCCCTGGGATCCAAACAATATCTCTGACTGAGTGTGTGGCCCAGCTCTTCCTGTACCTTGCTCTGGGGACCGCTGAGTTGACATTGCTGGCAGTGATGGCTGTGGACCGTTACGTGGCTGTGTGTAACCCTTTGAGGTACTACATCATCATGAACAACTGCACCTGCATTTGGGTGGTCATCATGTCATGGGCATTCGGATTCCTTTCTGAAATCTGGCCAGTCTATGCCACTTTTCAGTTCACCTTCTGCAAGTCACATCTGTTAGACCATTTTTACTGTGACCAAGGACAATTACTCAGACTATCGTGTGATGACAGTTTCTTCACAGAGCTTGTTCTTTTTCTGATGGCTGTTTTTATTGTCATTGGTTCTTTGATTCCGACGATTGTCTCCTACACCTATATCATTTCCACCATCCTCAAGATCCCTTCAACCTCTGGCCGGAGGAAAGCCTTCTCCACCTGTGCCTCCCACCTCACATTTGTTGTGATTGGCTATGGAAGCTGCTTGTTTCTTTATGTGAAACCCAAGCAAACACAGGCGGCTGAATACAACAAGGTAGCATCACTGCTGGTTTCAGTAGTGACCCCTTTCCTGAACCCTTTCATCTTTACTCTCAGGAATGACAAAGTCAAAGAAGCCCTCTGTGATGGAGTGAAATGCTGCTGTCATTTCCTCAAAGATAAAGCAGTTTCCAATGGTGTGTTCTCATGATGGGTTACTGAGTGCTCCAAAAATCCTAACTCTTCTCTTTCATTATCATTGTTACCACTGTCACGTTGTGTGTACAAATCCAGTTGTGGCATGGAAGTAGATAAAACAGAGAAATACGAGCTGCATACTCTGCCAACTAGTATCTCAGGGACATTGTGTATGCTTCCTGCTACTGCTGCATTCATGCAAGCATGTTCTTGGGATATGGTAGGAACTAGAGAATGCATACCTGTTTTATGACTTGTCTTACCTCAGGGACTTGTAAGCCATCTCTAAAAAATGTATTTTTTCATGAGGAGAGGCCTCAAGGAGAAAGAGAGCATTAATGGTATCATCAACAGAATACAGAAGAAGGGATACTTATTTGGTCGTTTATCAACTGTTAGATCTTTCTCTACATTTTTGTATAATTTCTTGCCAGGATGGATACATACATTTTAACAATCCTGCGGATCCATTTTTCTCTAGTTGTAGACCATATAATTCTGGCCCCATTCTATTGTGAAGTAAACGCAGTGGTTTTTACATTTGCCACAGAAAATCTCTGTAGTGTTGTTACAGGGTTTGGAGTGATTTTAATTTGACAAATCTTGATAGTATTTAGAGGACAGAAATGTTTCTGGGTAGGAGCAAGGGGCAAATTCCTTTTGATAAATCCAACCATCTCATTAGCCTTCCATGTATCTTCTTTCTGGCAGAATACAAGAAAGGAGGGGAAACACTTTTGACTTGTGGCTCCCTAACATTTACAGGCTTAGTTTGTGGCAATGTAACTGTGGAAATTTCAAGTAATATTGGGGGAAGGGTTTAGAACCAAGAAGTTTATCTAAATGACAACAATCAGTAGATCCTGACAACCTGAAGTAGGGGAAGAAATTGAACTGCCCAACAGTAGTTGACAGAGCTACTTATGGTTTATTGTCTTGTCTTACGAGGACAGGCAAAATCATGAGACATGATTAGGGAGTTTCATTATGTACACGCTCAGATAAGAGAGTGTTCCCTTAATCCCAGCCCTCTTACGATCTGGAAGCTAACCAGTAGGTTTTATTCAGATTATGTCAATTCGAGAAAGGGGAGACTCAAGCTTACAATTTTTGCAAATCTAGTTCAGGAGGAACCGCTCTGAGAGGAAAGGTTACCATTCTTTCCAATTCATTAACCCAAGTTGTGAGAGCCTTTAACAGAAGAGAAAACAGGTGCAGAGATATTAAGTGGCTTGCTCCAGTTACTTAGCCTTCAACTACATTACATCCATCTGTTTGAAATTCCGAAGAATGAAATGTTGACAAGTGCTGGAGAATAAAAATTTTTATTCATTTCTGATTGGAGTAAAAATATTGCCATCCAAATAACAAAGTAGTAGAATATTTAGTAAGCACAACTGAATAAAACCAATGGCCACTTCTCCAGTCTGTTAACTCATTCCTCAGCCATGTTCTTTATACTGATAAACCCGTGACAGGAACTCCACAGGCTTTGTGTCATGCTGACTTACTACATTTTCACTGGATGTTTTTCTTCTTTCTAGTTTTAATCTTCCTGCTTAACTTTCTCTCACTTATGAAAGTTTTCCACCGTTCCATGACATCATTCAACATATTAGTAAAACTATTTTACTAATATTAAGTAAATATTTGTTGAACAGCATTTAAATTTTTTTTCTTTTAAAGAGGGTGAAATTAAACACAACAAAACAGAACATAAGAAAGCAATATGAGACATAATTTCAAAGCAAGACAACCAGAGATCTTCACTATTTATCATATTGTCTCTTGTTTTCTTCCAAACAGTTGCCCATATCTTCACATACAGTGAGTTCATACAAAACAACATAGTAAAAAACTGATCCAAACTGGATGATGAAGGCATTTTAGGTCTTCAAGACTAGACAATAGGGAAGTTAACAATGGCTGTCCTAATGTCTCTCATTCCCTTCAAGATAGCTGTCCATACCTTCCAGTATGTTGAAATTAAACAAAACAAAACAGATTAAAATCGCTCTGAATAAAGGATAGTAGTATTGCTGGATTTCACACTATGATGCTATGGAATCAACTCTGGGTACCTTAGTGTCTCTTTTTTCTTCAAAGTAGTTGATCATTTCATCATGCAGTACATAATCAGTTGTCATAGACTGTTTATAAGTTCTATGCATGCATGAGTCTCTACATATATATCTATCCTTTCTGTATTAGAGGGAAAAACAAAACAAATCAAGACAAAACAATACAAATTCCTAGAAAAACATGAAATGAAAAAGTCATAAAACCACAATATAAGGTGATATATTGTGGTTACTATGATGTCTCTTGGTATCTTCAATAGAATGGTCTATATCACCAAGCATAGTATAATTGAGTATAGCAGTACACAACAATATTAATAAAAATGAAACATTGGAGACATTATAAGATTTCAAAAGCAGGTAATAATAAAACCAGATTGGGTATCCTAGTGAATCTTGTCATTTTCAATGTAGTTGCCTATACTCTCAGACTTGATACTATCAATCATAACAGATTCGAATAAAATCTGTCAATACAAAACAGCAATCTAACAAACCAGATTCAAATAAGATCAGTCATAGTAAGACATTGTAAGTTATATGGGGCTTCAAATTAACTTAATAAGAAATTAAGGATGATTACCATATTATATCCTACTATTTTGGGGGTAGCTGTCTGTACCCTCAAATCTAGTATAAGTAGACAAACTGGAACAGAATATAATCCATCCAAACAGAGCGGTGAGAGTAATGTGAATTTTAAATCCTAATACACTATTGACAATATTCTCTGACTTCATTTTTTAGACAATTCCTCCCCTTTCACTCCCACAGGGTGCTGCACATTTTGGGTCCCACCAACTCCCTCAGTTTTTAGATTGGGGGGGCAATTTGCTATTTACCTAAGCGGTTCCGAACCTTCCCACTCCTGGGCTTGATCTCAAGTTGTATTCCTTTACATACAAAAACCTCAAGATTTTTCTTCATTATAGCTTAGTAGTTCTCTACTGCACAAAAGTATCCTGTCTTTCCAACCTATCTGCAGGTGCTGGTCAAGTTGTCCCTATTTCTCTCTGGTTCCTTGTCACATAGAGCATTGTTTTCTCATATTTGACTTTTGGTCATAAACCCTCTTTCTGGTTAATTATATTTCCTATACAGAGCATCTCATTGGACCCTACTTCCTGATCTACTCTGCCTGTGTTTCTTTTTGTTAGTGTATCAAGTCCATCTATGTTAGAGATTACAGCCAACCCTCTCTGCCTCATTTCTGCTATGTTATTTTTCTGCCATTGATTGTCTACTTTTCTCCTTCATTCCACTGCCTTGCCCCCCTCATTGAGGCCTCTATACCACTGTTTCTGAAATCCTAATATTTTTTTTCCTCTTTCTAGAATGTCCTCACTATTTTTTGTAGGGTTGCATTGGTGGTCACAAATTCCCTCAGTTCCTCTTTATCACGGAAGCATCTTGTTTCGCCATTAATTTAGAAAGACTGTTTTGCAGGGTACATCAATCTGGGTTGGAGGTTATTTTCTTTAAGGGCTTGGTGTACTTTGTTCCAAGCTCTTCTTGATTTGATGGTTTGTGTCAAGAAGTCTGTTGTGATTTTGATGGGTTTTCCTTTATAGGTGATCTGTTTCTTTTCTCTGATGGCTTTTAATATTCTGTTCTTGTGATGAATTTCTGGGATCTTGATTATTATGTGTATGGATGTAGCTCTGTTTTGGTTGTAGGTGGTTGGAGTTCTGTATGCCTCATACATCTGAATATCATTTCCTTTTCCTATGGTTGGGAAGTTTTGCTTAATTATTTCTGTGAATAGCCTTTTTATTTATCCCTGTTCTTTACTCACATTTTTTATTCTTAAGTTATAGATCCTCTTGTCATCTTCTAGTCTTTGTATTGTTACTACCTGTTTCCTTGTTATTTTTAAGAGATCTTTCCTGGGCTGGGAATTTAGCTCAGTGGCATAAGCATAAGTGCCTGCCTGGAAAGAGATCTTTCCTTTTGCAATCAGTCATTGCAAACCTATCTTCAAGTTTTGTTAATCTATCTCTAGTTTCTGTGAGGTAATTTTTCCAGCTTTCGATGGGGTTTTTAATTTCCTGGTAATCTCTTTGGATCTGTTTCATGTATTGTAGGTTGTCTTTATATTCTTCATCGAACATTTCTCTCCCTTTTTTATGTTCCTCCATTCTTCTGTCTGTGTATTCTTGAGAGGTGATTAGCATTTCTTTTATTAATCTACTTATATCTTGATTTACATGAATTAATATTTCAGTTTTCAGCTCATCTATGAGGTCCCGAAGATATCTCTTTATGTCTGCTGATACCATGTTTGATATTGCATGTTTGCTGCCCTCAATCTCTTTTGTATTTATCTCTTGGGTCAATATTCATGGGTTCAGGGGCTGGAGGCTTTTTCTTATTTCTTTCTCTTGTCATGTTCTTGGTTTCTTCCATACAGGTGTACAGTGGAGTTCCCAGCCTCTTTCCCTGTTGATTACAGCTCTTCTGAAGAGTCCTGGCTAGGGGTTTCTGCCCTCTTCAGTTTGTTCTTGGTCACTGAGATGCAAACAGGGGCAGTGTTACTAGCCCCACCCCTCTGGGCCAGACAACCTTCATGGGCCTTCACTGTGTTAGTGCATGCTGTGCGTAAGGAATCAGTTTGGGACAACTTACTGGGTCCCAGCCAGGGGCGTCACCCAGGTCAAGCATATACTACCAATCTGCTCTGGGAGGAGAGCAACCAACTGAAGTCACTGCTGCTCTTAGTTCAGGCCACTCCTGCCTGATTCTAACATGTTGTCCAATTGGTCGCCCTTTTCCCATGGGAGGGTCTTATTGCGAGCACTCACTGCGGGTTAGTGTAGGTCTCCATGCTGGGTCCTTTCTCTGTTGGGCTCGCAGATCCCTGATTTCAGTGTGACCACAGCAGCTCCCATGGCGAGCACACTGTGATTGAGAGTTTGGGCAGCTCCAGCGAGAGCCCTGTGGCCGTGAATCTGCACTGCTTCGATGGTAGCCCCATGACTGCATGTTTGGCCAGCTCTTTTCCCTTTAGTTTCTTCATGGGTCGAGAGGATCCATCTCCCTCTTTCTGAACCTCTCCAGGATGTTTTTATTCCAACATCTAAGTTGTTTCTCTCAGGGAAGCTTTGTATTTTGCCACTTACTGGTCCACCATCTTTAGCTCCTCCTGCATTGTAAATTTCTATTGATTTTTTCACTGTTTTTAATGGGCACTTTAGAGTTTAACTTGTCCTAGTTGACTTGATATTTATTATAAAGATATACGCACATTAGTCCTATGATGCTGAACCTCCTTCTTTCTTTTGAGCCATTACTAGGAGTTATTTTATTTAATTAGTTACTAAAGGAAAAATGCACTGTTATAATTATTACTTATAACTTTTAAAGAGGCTTTCAAAGATAAGAGAGCAAGTATGTATTTCTAATATTTGCTGTATTAACCTTAGCAACATTTTTATCTGCTACATTAAACTTAGCTACATCTCTTCATCCATCCCATAGATTTAAGTTGCATTTTGGTGTCATTTCCTTACTCTAAAATAGGCTTGCTACGTATCCTTAACATTACTGTTAAACATACTATATTATATACATTTTCCACACAACTATATGATGATATCCTTATTATTATGTATAGTTTCTTATGTCAGTTAGAAGAAGAAATATGCATTTATACTTTTTACTATAATTAAAGAATTACTTTTATCAGTGCTGTTTTATGTATGTGGATTCTTATTAGTACCAGTAGGTTCTTGTTTTCATAATGAAGAACTTCCTTTAGGATTTTTGTAAATTTGAACTTCTAGCAACAAACATACCCTTTTAAATTTATCTGGGAATGTTTTCATTTTACTTTATGTTTTGATAAATAACATTACTCAATATAACATATTTAGTGAGTTTGTTTTGTTTTGTTTCCTGCATTTTGAATAGATAATTCTATCACCAATCACTGTGGTCTCAGTTGTTGCTGATGGAAGTCAGCTGCTGATGTCATCAAGATGCCCTTGTATCTGAAAGACACTTTTCTCTTGATAAAAGATTTTTTTCTTCATCTCTCAGTAATTTTACTATATTACATCTGCTGTAAATATCTTTGCATTTATTTTACTGGCCTTTCTAGATGTGCAGAGTAATGTTTTTATTATGTTCAGAAACTTTTCATTCATAATTTCTTCCAATATTCTGAATAATTTTCTGTATCTCTACTGGCCTTCTGATCATTCGTTATATGAATCTTGGTACTCTAAGTAGTGTCTTATGTTTCTCTGACACATCCTCATTTTCTTTTATTCCCTGGTCTGCCATATCATGGGGGAGGGTGTGGCATCTCAAAGGAGGGATCTGGTAATTCAAAAGTGGCCAGGCACCTAGAATAGACTCCTAACCTCTGCGCTTAGAAGAGAGACAGACAAGAGAAATATCTGCAAACCAGGGGACCACAGAACTGAAAGTCGCCATGCACTGTAGAAGAAAGCACAAGTGGGCCCTTGGAAAAGTTGAAAATAAGCATGGACTCTGGATTAGGGACACAGACCTGAGTGCTGAGACCCCTCCAGGCCACAGCCTCCACCAGCAGGCAGCATCATCTGTGAATGGTGAGATCCTGGGGAGACAAGAGACCAGACTGACCCAGGAACATCTTCTCCCAAACACCGTGGATGTCATGCCCATGGAACATCTTGCTCTCTGCTCACACAGGAGCCTCCACCACCACCTGCCAAGGCTTGCAGAATGTGTCATCCACTGAGGCTCCACTGAGATTGCGGTTTGGACAGTGACACTTTGGGGAGAGTGAAGAAGCCTGGGGTGACAGGTGATGAGTGGTCCCTGACCAGAAGGTTTTCTATGATATAATTGGCCAAATGCTTGTGGAGTGAGAAGGCTTAGAAAGGTGGCTTCAGGATTTGCCATGCAAGGCAGTGGGGATCAAGAGGGCCGTGGTGGCATTTGACAGAGAACTGGGTGCTGGGCCAGACACACTGTGCCCTCCGTTTCCCAAACTGTCTGACTAGAGTGCGATCTTAGGACAGAGGTGTAGGTTGACACTTAGCCATGGCAAAGTGGGGCTTGCAGCAGTGAGGCAGGCTCAGGACTATCTTACCAACAGGCCTCCTTACTCACAGAAAAGCACTGAGCAAATCGTGGGTTGAGAGAGGAGCACACAGTGGATTGAGGAGGAGGAAAAAGACAGTGATGCTCCCAGTAAGGCATAGGAGTGGGAAAGAGCCACACCCACAAATACATCCAAGACTCCATGATAGGTCAAAGCTTCCCTGCAAGTGAGATGGGGGCAAGAGTTTACTAGTTGACTCAGACTACACTGTGAAAGGGAATTAGAGGGCACTTTCACTTTGTGTCTTTGCTACTGTGTGGGCTTTTCACTAGCGACACAATATGATATTTAGAAATGTGAGTTTGATTCATTTCACCATGAGGATGATCTCAAGTTGCCTCCATTTACCTATAAAAGCCTCACGCTGAGTTGTTACATGAACATATCATATCTTATAAGTTTTACTCCTCCTTACTCTCCCCTCTCCCTTCTCCCCATCTTTTGGTGCCTCTCAACTACAGATGATCGACCTCCCTGTATTCTACTATCTGTCTGTCATTTTGCTCTTTGAATTACTTATACTTCAGGTTTTTCATAGAAGAGAAACCATGCAATATTTAAGCTGGTGTGTGTGACACGCTTCACTTAATCCTTTGTCTCAAAGTATATTTGTTTTCCTACAAATGACTCAAGTTTATCCTTCTATATGGCAGCATATTACTCCGTTGTATATAAGTACGTTTTCTTTATCCATTCATCTGTTGATGAACATCTAGTTTCCTCCAAGACATAGCTATTATGAGTTGATCTGCTATAAAAATGGATGTGCATGTGTCACTGTAAATGATGTCTTTAACTGTTTTAGAAAGATACCTAGAAGGGAAATAGCTGAATTGGCATGGCCAGTTTTATGTTTTTGAGAAATCTTCATGCAGATTTTCACAGTGATTGTACTAGTTTACATTCCTACCAACAATGTAGAATGTTTCCTTTCTCTCTCAGTTCTCACTGCAATTTGTTAACAGATTTCTTGATGATAGCCATTCTTCCTGGAATGAGACAGAATCTCCGTGTTATTTTAATTTATATTCTTGTAATGGCCAGATATGCTGAACATCTTTTCATGTATGTATTGACCATTTGTGTCTGTTTATTTCAGCTGACCATTTTTTGATTCAATCTTTTATTTGTGGAGGAGGTCTAGGTTTTTTGCATTTTTCTAAGTTCTACATGTCTCTCCACTTTTTAAGGAGTAGCAGGTAAATTATTTTTCCCATTTTGAAGGTTGTCTCTTCACTCTTGTCTTCTTTGTTGTGCAGAAGCTTTTAAAATAATTTGATAGACTCTCATTTGTTGATTTTGATGTTATTTCTTGTGCAACTGGGGTTCTGTTAAAAAAAAGTCCTTGCCTACACCTATTTCTTGAAAAGTTTCACTTATCTTTATCTTCCAGTAGATTGTTTCTGTTTTAATTTTTAGATCTTTGACCCATTTTCATTTAAGTTTAGTACCTGGTGAGACATAGTCTGGAATTAAGCTTCTGCATGTGTATAGCAAGTTTTTCAGCACTGTTGTTACGGAGGCTATCTGTTCTCCAGTGTATGTTTTTGAGTCTGTTTGATCCCTATTCAGATGGCTGAATGTACTTGCACTTGTTCTGTTTCACTGACTCACATGTCTTAATTTGTGCCAGTACTGTGCTGTTTTTATCACTGTTGCTTTGTAGTACAACTTGAAATCTCTCTTTGTAATTCTTCTGTTTTGCTCTTGTTACCCAGGATGATATGCTGCTCTGGGTCTCTTCTTGTCCCATAGGAAATTTAGAATAATTTTTTTTCTAGTTCTGTGAGGAATGTTGCTGGTATTTTGGTTAGGACTGCATGAAATCTATATATCATTTTTGGTAATATTCCATTTTTAAAATACTGTTTCTGCCTCTCCAGGAACACAAGATATATTTTTACATTTTCTGATGTCCTCTTTGATCATCTTTTCATAAGACTGGTTTTCTTATTGAGGTCTTTCACTTCCTATGTTAGGATAATTCTCAAGTATTCTCTTTTGAAGTTGTTGTGAATGATATTGTTTTCCTAATTTCTTTCACAGTAGGCTCATTATTGTCATAACAAAACAATTTATTTTGGCATATATATGTTGAATTCTGACACTTTGCAGAATTTGTTTATTAAGTTGTCTTTTGGCAGAATTTTTAAGGTCTTCTATGTAAAGAATAAGGCCATTTGGAGTTCATTTTTCAAATGTAGCATCCTGGAGTGTAACTTGCTTTCTTTTGGCTCTTAAATCATTTCACTCCAGTCTCCTTTTGCTTTTGAGGTTTCTTTCAAGTCTGCTGTAATACTAGTGGATTTACCTTTCTAAGTGATCTGTTGCTCTTCTCTAACAACTTTTAAGATTATATATATCCTTTTAATTTTTTCTCTTGTCCAACTGCTCTAGCTAAAAAAAGAGATAGGACAGTATGTGTTCATATGAGAAAGTATCTTTTATAAGCTACGATTTGAGATAGAAAAGAATATATAACAGATTTTCACAACATTTAATTTTTTAAAATATGGAGATGCATGCTTAGAAAAGGCTAGCATTCTGTACCAAACTGCCTGGGCTTCAGCAAATCAAGCAGCTAAGCTTGAAGGAAGATGATTCTTAGTTTGTGTCCTTAGATACTAGATAACATTCTCTGATTTAATAGATGTACAGAAAATGAAATTACAAAAGTAGAAAAATGTAGTGCAACTCTCATTTTTCTCCCTATGTTCTCCAGAAAGGAGTAGATTTCTGATTTCTATTTTGCTGGTTCTTCCAAGTTGTGAAGGTAGCTGCCTGCACAGGCTGCATTCTGTTCTCCCAATTCTACTGGGGCCTGGCTGGTAGTCAGGGACATGCCACAGAAAAAAGTGGCTACAAGAACTGTGCTCAAATACACAGATGCACATGTACTCATGAAAGAGAAAAACTGATGCACTACATAGCAAAAGGTTAGGCTTTGAGATACAGCACCCCAGAGGGTCCACAACACTTGGACCAACAGCGTCTGTAAAGCAAGTAGAGGAGTCTTTGGGCTTCACTAGGGGAATTTTTGGTGATTAAAGTTTTAATTGGGACCCCACGCAAGCTGCATAGAGACATACTTAAAGGAGATGGTTTTGCTTGTGAATAGCTAATCTTGGGAAAAGCCTGATATCAAGAATAGAGAAGGTGAAAAGTTCCATCTAGGACACCTGGACATCTAGACATGGAGTCTTGGGGAAAACTGTCTTTGTGTTACAAAGTCCCAAATTGGTAGGATTTCAGGTTTTGTTACAAAAAGCAAACAAACTAAACTTTCAAAAGTTCTACAACTTAATTGGTAAAAAGTAGAAGTAAGTTAAGATTTTTTTCTGCTCTCCTCCAACTGATGGCTTAGGGGCTCCCCGAACATGGGCTAATTAAGAAGCAGCATCTCAGTAACTAAGTTCTCTAGGGAAGGAGGGAATAGGAAGAGATGGCTAGAGAGCTAAAGACCCTCAACTCTGCACAGTGTAGTTATTACTGGGCCTCTTCCTAAGCTCCTCTGTAAGGACATCTTCCTTTGCACCCTGGGTAGGGACAGCGACAGCAGCTTGCATGTCTCAGTGCTCACCAAATAGGAGATGGCACCAGCTGAGCCTAGAGAATGTGAGAATCGATGGTGAACCCCCCTACAGCGGTGAGTCTTTTCTCCAGGGTTCTGCTCTGGCAGGAGTGAGTAGGAGGGTTCAGGATGGGCCTCCCAGGGCTTGGTTGCCTTCTAGAAACAGAACAGAGGGGAGGATCAAAGCAGCATGGACAGGCTCATGCACATGTCCCTGGCACTCAGCACAGGACATCTTCAGCTCTGCAAAAGCCCAGCAGCCCACGGAGGGGCACAGACTGCTCCCTGGTATAATTAACATTTTCCTCTTTCTTGTCTTCCTCCTCCTTCTTCTGGGAATCTACAATATAAAAATATTTGTTTATATAAGTTTGTGGCACATGATTGTGAGAAATTGGTTCATACACATATCATATCATGTTTTGATCCTATTTTAGTCCCCTCCCTCACCCAAATCCACTGTCACCAGTTCCCCTTCCTATCCCCACAAAGTCTATCTCACCATTTCCTGTTATCTTTTATTTTGCCCTTTAAACTGTATATGCTTTATGCTTCTCATACAAGAGAGACCCTGCAACAGTTAACCTGTATCTGATTCATTTCACTTAGCATTATGGACTCCAGCAGTGTCCAGTTTCCTGCAAATGACTCAAACATTGAGAACTTTTTTCTATCATTTTTCTTCATCCAGTGCTGATGGCTTAGAAAATGTAGGCAAGAAGAACACTGAGATCTCCTACAAATTCTGTCCTTATAATCTGATTGCCAGCAAAACAGCCACAGGGAAACTGAAAGTATCATCTGTGGGAGGGAAGAGAGGAAGTAATGTAATGTGAGAGAGGAGGGAACACCAAGGAGAGGACAGGAGAGGCTGGGGCCTCACTGACTCTGGTCAGGACACACACTATTTAACCACATATCACATAACCACACCTTCATCATTTACTGAAATTTTCAGCATTATTTATTTGGCTCAAGGAAAAACTATATGTATTTATATAAAACTGAATTAAACTCACACAAACACATATCTTTTATATGTCAGTATTGGAGTACAAGTCTGAAGATAATGTCTTTGTTCCACAGAAAATGCATTCTATATCCTCATTAGTGAAATAAACAAGACTCACATTAGTAAATATCATTGTCTCTCTAGTGTAAAAAGTAATAAAAACTGACAGAGTAATGGGATCCAAAAAGTATAATAGATATTGTAAAAATGAAAGGGAAGGAAAGTGCTCTAAAGGATGTAACGGTATGTATAGTGTGTAAGACAGATGACCATATTACTGAATTTCTGTTGGATCATTGAACAGAAGGGTTTGCACTGTCTATGCTTGAGTGTCTAGCCACTCATGCTTTGATTTTGTAACTATTTTTAAGATGACAATATGTAATGTATCAACCAGTGGTTTTATGATGTTAATATTTTTGAATTCTGTATTATTCTACCTTTTTTCTCTATTTTGTTTTTTAAAATTTCCTTTTCTTTTTAAATAAAATAAAAAAAGAAAATGCATTCTAATGTCATAGATGAAATATAAATAAACTTCCTAACAATCTCCCTTGCTGTATCTTTATCTCTATGGCATGACCAATAAATTCATTTATTTTGTATTTATTTTTCATTTTGTATTTTACCCCATTTATAAATTTTTGTTCAGTTCATGACCGCATTGGTTTAAATAAGGGATGAAATCCACTGTTAGATGTATAGCTTCAGGTAACAGCACGTGCTATGGGGAGAACTGAAGTCCAGCAATGAGTGAGCGCTCCTGCCCTGGGTAGGGTGCCTGGGAAGAGTCCTGTGTTAGTAATGGAGTCAGTGAGGTGACAGTGGAACAGTAGCTGCTGCCTTAGGTTCAATCCTTGACTGTCCCAACTATGGTCTCATGTTCCTCCCAGTACTTTTGAGGGAAATCGCAGTTAGAGAAGATGGGCTCTGCTTTGGGAAAGTGTCCCATGACTCAGAATTCCCATGTGGAGATGCTACCATTCTTCATCATGGTTTAAAGACTTGGGAACAACAAGGGTACTTGTCCCAGACCTCAGCTTCTTTACTGATGCCCCCCTGCGGATCCAACACTACCATGACAGTTAAACACAGAATCAAAGTCCTACCATTTGAACACCCTCTAGATTCTTTTATGTCTTCTAGTACTTTAATGTAGGAAAGAGTAGGACAAGCCCAGGACCAGAAGAGCCCATAGTATTCAGCCTTGAAACTTGCCTGTGTGAAAGGTCTCCGCATGCAAAAAGATACATTCAGTGGAGAAAAAGATTCCTTCACGCTGGTAAAGAAGAAGGTAACTTCACCTACTACAGTGAGCTAGGTCCACACGAATAAGAAGCCTCAGTTAATAGACTTGGGGTGGTAGGACTTACCCTGGCCATGTGCAGTTGGAAATAGTTCCTCATCTTACTCTTTTTCCTGCTTTTTGAAAACAGGATCCTGTGAAGCAATGCTACCTCTGCTTTGATCTCTTGGTTTCACAAAAGCAAAAGCAAGAACTACATGATAGACAATTACTCTAGTGCCACTGAATTCTGCCTCTTGGGCTTCCCTGGGTCTCAAGAACTGCATCGCATTCTTTTTGTTATATTCTTTTTCTTTTATTCAGTGGCATTGCTGGGAAACACAGTGATCATCATGATTGTCTGTGTTGATAAACGCCTGCAGTCTCCCATGTATTTCTTCCTTGGCCACCTCTCTCTCCTCGAGACCCTGATCACATCCGTGATTGTTTCTGTGATGCTTTGGGGACTGCTGCTCCCTGGGATCCAAACAATATCTCTGACTGAGTGTGTGGCCCAGCTCTTCCTGTACCTTGCTCTGGGGACCGCTGAGTTGACATTGCTGGCAGTGATGGC
>PVJX010041939.1:0-14371 GCA_004027295.1 Dolichotis patagonum
TGGTAGCCATTGTTGGTTTCTTGTTATCTTGTTTCAGGGCCCTGTATTGATTTCATTGTTTTGTTTTGATTAATTTTGTTCTGTTTTGTTTTGTTTGATTTTATTATGTCTGATGAAACAGGCAGCTACTTTGATGATAACAAGAGGCATTATGGTGGCCATTGTTGATTTTCTTTTATCTTGTTTTGAAGTCCTGTATGACATTCATTGTTTTGTCCTGACTGACTCTTCTATTTTATTTTGCTTGGTTTTATTCTTTAAAATAAACAAATTAAAATAAAAAGAGGAATAAATTCTAATCTTCTGCAGCAAGTAGGAGACTACTGTTTACAACATCTCATTTATTTTATAAATAAATAGAAGAGAGAAATTTGAAATTCCTAAACACAATGAAATGATAATTTTTAAGGAAGTAGGAATGTTAATCACTCTGATTTAATCAACACACATTGTATATATGTGTTATTAACACACTATACTCCATATGTATGTAGTTACTATACATCAATTCAAAATAAAATGAAACAAATAAAACAAAATTGAAGCTGTACTCTTTAGCTCTGCAACTTTCGTATTAACGTAACATTCATATGTTTTCATTTTTTAATGTAGTTTATGTTTTTGCCATTTCAAGTCAATAAAAAAAATAAAACTTTCAAAAAACCCAAGTGATCTCAAGAGAACACTGGAAAGACAAGCAAATAGAAGCCATCCAAACAGATGGAGAGCCACGTAAAATAGAGTGTAAAAGATACAAGGTTGTTGTAAAAGAATCTGCCATATTCTAGAAATAATCATGGAAGAAGAGCAATTGTGTAGATACAATGGATGACAATTTTATAAAACTTTATATACTGTAAATGGAATCATACAGTATGTACTGTTTTGTTTTTTATTTGGCTTCTTTCAGCATAATTTTTCTGAAATTCATCCGGTTGTTTTGTGTACTAAAACTCATTTCTTTTTATTACTGAGTAGTATAACACTGAATGTTTATGCTACAGACTGGTTGTCCATTTACCTGTTGATGGACATTTTTCTTATTTCCACTTTATGACTATTACAAATAAAACTGATGTAAGCACTTGTTCTGTAAGTTTTTGCTATAAATATCTTTTCTTTTCTCCAGGTTGGAAATCTCTGAGTGGATCAGCTATAGATAAACTATATAACATCATAGATATATTTAATTTTGTCTTCTCTATTTTATTATATATGGCTGCAATAATAATAAATATATTCATCATGGGATATTGTTACATATACTTATTGCATTTTGTTTCTTTTTACTTCCTCTTGCCCTCCCATCTTGCCCATATTTTATCCTTAGATCCTCTTTCCATTTACACAAAATTTATCTCCATGTTTCCTACAATTTATTTTTTATTTTGCTTTTTATTTATATTTTGTGTTTCTCATATAAGGAAACCATGTGATATTTAACCTTCTGTGTCTGTTTTATTACACTTAGCATTATGGTCTTGAGGTACATCGATTTTCCTACAAAAGACTCAAATTTATCTTTCTTTATGGCTATGTAGTACCCTGCTGTGTATATTTACCACTTTTCTTTATAAATTGCTTCCAAGACTTAGCTATTATGAATTGTGCTGGTATAAATATGAGTGCCGGTATCACTGTAATATGTATTTAACTATTTAAAAAAGATACCCATGAGAGATATAAATAAATCAAGAGGAATCTCCATTTTTAGTTTTCTAAGGACTGGTCATACTGATTTCCATACTGCTTGTATTACTTTACATTCCTACCATCAGTGTAGAGAGATTCCTTTCCCCCCACAATCTCCCCAGCACTTGACTTTTGAGCTTGTGATGATAACTAATATTTCTGGAGTAAGATAGAATCTCAGTGTTTTGATTTGTATTTCTCTAATGACAAAAGATGCTAAGTACTTTGTCATATATCCATTGGTCACTTGTAGTTAGATGCATCTATGCATTTTAGTAGCCTATTTTTTGATCACAGTTTTTATTTTTTGGGAGGGGGCTTAAGTTTTTTGAGTTTCTAATGTATATATTATTCGTCCTTTGTCTGAAGAGTAGCTGGAAGGCTTTTATTCACGTTCTGTAGGTTGTCTCTTCAGTCTGTTGGTTGTTTCTTTTGCTGTAGAAAATCTTTTAAAGTGGTGTAGTCCCACTTGTTGACTATGTTACTTCCTGTGAAATTAGGATTCTGATCAGAAAGTCCTTGCTTATGTCTTCAAGACATCATTTTTCTTTCAGTAGATTCAGTGTCTCTGCTTTTATATGTCTTTGATCCATTTTTATTTTTATTTTATTTCAGGTTAGAGATATGGCCTAGATTCATTTGTCTGCATATGGATTACCAGTTTTTTCAGCATCATTTGTTAAAGAGGATATTTTCTCTAGCATATTTTTTTTTACCACTGGGTCAAAATCTGATGACCGAAAGTGCCTGGGGTTTTTTCTGCATCCTCAATACTGTTCCATTGATCAGCATGTATGTTTTACATGAGAGCCAAGATTTTAAAAATTATCATAGTTTGCAACATAACCTGGAATTTGGGGTTGTGATGCTTTGCTCTTGCTGCCCAAGATTACTTTTGCCATTCCTGGTCTTTTCTGTTTCCATGTAAATTTTAGGATTGTTCTTCTATTTCTGTGTAAAATGATGTTGGTATTTTGATTGATGTGTTGGTTACTTTTCTCTCATTGCTGAGATAAAATACCTGATACCCAAATTTAAGGAAAGAAAGGTTCATTTAGCTCGTAGTTTGTGGAGTTTTCAGTCCGTAATCAGTTGGCTCCAAGGCAGAATGGCACATGGCAGAGGACAACAGTTCATGGTGGCAGAAAACTACAAAAGCAACAAGAGCAAAGAGAGAAGAGCATGAGAGAACACTCTTTCTACCCTTATATTGTATATGGGCCACACCCATTTGGGTGTAGCAGTCACAGCCATTATACCAGCATTGGACCATGAATCAATCACAAACTCTAGAAGCCTTTCTCTATGACCCCATGAGGCTTTTGGGGGGATGTTGCTTTAAATCTCAGACACTGTTTTGTGCTTATTTGACCTTCTGGTTTTACATGCATTCTTCTATTTTTGCCTTTATTTTCATTTTACTGTGCCTTTTTAGCCATTATGTTTTTACTTTTATAATTTTAACCATTCTATTTTCATATAATTTAAAATGTTGTCTATTATTTAAGTGGTTCCCTGAGAACCTGCAATGTGAATACTTAACTATCAAGCTTAAGTTCAATTAGTACCTTAAACACCCAGAAAATAAAGAGATCTTGCACTAATTTAATATATGTGGTTCTAAAGTATGCACCGTGGACTAGTGTAATAATGTTTAATCTCCATAAATATATGTTCTATGGTTTGGGGGGATTTTAAACTAAGTTTGTTAAACCTGATAGAAAATTATAATAATTATTGATTTATATAGCATTATTTGTATTAGGCATCTATACATTTACAACTTTTTGACCCTTATACATTTCTGCATGTCAAATTTAACAAATATTAATGCATTACCTGATGAACTTTATCTCACTTTTATTTTAATAGTTCGCAATATTTTAAAAATTGAAGATATTTTCTTCCAGTATATTAAACATATTGGGTCACTGTTTTGCTTCCATTGTTCCTATTTTGTTGAGAAGTCAGATTTCTTTCCCATTTCCTTCTGAATGAGGACTATCTCTTTCTCTAGCTACTCAAAAGACTTTATTTTCTGTTTGTGTGTGTAGGGATTTACTTTTATGTTTCATAATAGGGATCCCTGTTGGGATCCCTGGTTTTCTTCTCAGTATTATATACAAAGTATAATTACTATGCGATAGCTACATATTACCAACAGATATCACTGTTTTACATTTTTAGCCATTCTCTTCAGCATGTAGTGCTCTTAGTGGAGTCTTCATTTATATTGCAGTGTTGACTGCATATGCAGTCTAGAATAAAGCGAAAGCAACACCTTCAGATGTACTGCAGTTCTCTAACTTATCACAAAAGAAATCTAAAGCAATGTGTACATGTCTACATGAGACTTCAAGATAGAAGAATGTTAGTCACTTTTTGGTACTGAGACACAATACTCAACACTCACAATTTTAAAAAAGGAGAGATTTATTTTGGCTCACACTTTTAGAAGTTTCAACTCATGGCTAGCAGGCTCAAATGCAGAAATGGCATGAGGAAGGATCTGTCTTGGAGGAAAGCTGTTAATGTCATGGTGACCAGGAAGCAGAGGAGGGAGTAGTGAGAGAGGCATATACCTCCTTCTGCATCACACAATGACAAGCCTCTTTTTATCAAGCTGAACCCCTAAAAACATGCTCAACTACAGATTCACTGGTGGACTAATGCACTGATGAATATATTATCCCCACAATCATATCACCTTCCAAAAACATTTAGGGGACATCACAGATATATACCAGAAGCTGAACAATTAGAAATCAGTCCATTGGGCTGGGGATTTAGCTCAGCGGCCTAAGTGCCCCCCTGCCAAGCATGAGGTCATGAGTTCAATCCCCAATACAAAAAAAAAAATCAGTCCATAACATCAAAGAAGGAAAAAGTTAGTGTGTAACTATCATCTCAGAGAAAGCTTTCTGAAGGTGAGGTTTGCTTTGGATTTTTAGATAGTTAATGTATCAGATTTATAAAGAAAAAAAAGCCAAGAGTGATGTCTGGAGATTCTAAGGATAATGCTTTGTTAGCTTATTTAAGCAGTCTTGATTCTCTCCTGACTTCCTGATATTTTAAAAAGTTCATGGATTAAAACTATTAGTATAATTAGAATATATATACTGTAACCAGCATTGAATAATATAGCTTTAAAAGTTAGGTTTTTCTTCTTGTAGAGGTAAGCACATAACCAATATCTGTCCTCTTCACAGGACCCTACAAGAGACAAAATATGTAGACACTGGCCTCAGGAATTAGAGTCCATGTTCCTTTCCACAAGAAAGAGGAATGAACCAAAGATGCCTAGAAGCGATGAAGCCGGTGTGGAGATTTGTATTATGTCTCGGTACAACCCTCCCCTCTGCTGTTAAAGGACTCTTACCCACACGTACAGGGTGAGATGGTGACTTGAGACAAATAGATTCTCCATCTCCTCAGAGAGAGTTTTGAATGCATCCTTTTTCCATTTTTATCAAATATATGGTGTGCTTTGATTTTGTACAGTAGAAAGCAAGTGAACCTAAATATGACTTGAAATAATTCTACCAAAAGCAGCTTACATATTCAGTACAATTTCTCTCAGAACACCAATGAAATTCTTCACAGAACTAGAAGAAAATCACAAGATTTATAGGGAAGCATGAAAGACCCCAAATAATCAAAACACTACTGAGCAAAAAGAACAAAGTTGAAGCTGCACACATACCTGAGTTCAAAACATTGAAGTGTTATACGGTGGAGTCATGGTCACTAAAGCAAAGTGGTGTTGGCATAAAAATAAACATACAGGCTGATGGAACAGAATGCAGAAATGAGCCCAGAAATGAACCCATGAATCTACAACCAACCGATTTTCAGCAAAGCTATGAAACTATACATGAGTGAAAGGATAACAGCTTCAATAAAGAGTGTTGGAAAAACTACATATACATATATAAAAGATGGAAAGTTGATCCCTGTCTCTCACCTTTGACAAAAATCAACTCAAAATGGATTAAAGATCTAAGTGTAAGTTCTAAAATTATAGACTACTAAAAAAATTAGATGAATCACTTCAAGAGATTGATATAGGCAATCATTTCCTGGATAAGACCCAGAAAGCATAAAAAATAAAAGCAAATATTACAAATGGGAAACAACTTCATAGCAAAAGAAACAATAACAGATTGAAAAATGTTATGAGACACTAAGATTCATATGTTCAGGTTCATTTATTTGCTGCTGACCAAATCAAAGGAAGCTATATGTTTTGGTAAAAAGAAAAATGATTCATTCAAGATGGAGGGGCCCATTTGCTTCAAATCATTGTCTCCCTGTTACAGGTGGGTAACCATTTTTTATAGTAAGGAACAGAGGGGACAAGATAGAGAGATAATGCAGAACTTTACACTTGCTTTATACTTTTCAGCTCTCTTCAGCAACTCGCCCCCAATCTTGTGGAAAGGAAATGGGGCTCCAGCCTTCTAGGGTCAACATGTGCATAGTCTGTTACTTCATGAGGGGGTAAGGAAAGAAGGGGATGTTGATTATGTGTTCAGCAGGAGAAAATTTAGAGAAATTGCTTATTCTAAAAGAAAAAAGTCTTTTATAGCTTTATTTTGCATCAATGGTTGCAAAAATACAACATGCATAATGGAAGCAAATAATAGCCACCTGAGGATTAATATCCAGAGTATGCTGGAAACTCAAAAGCTTAACATCAAAACTACCACAAGACATAATCCAAATAAAAATAGGGAAATTATATTAATTACCACTTTCTAACAAGTGAAATTTAAAATGCCAATAAATATCTGAAAATTATCCAACACCATTAGTGAAATATAGGGAAATATAAATGAAAACTATAATGAGACCTGATTTTTTTATTTTAAAGAGAATAAAACGAAGCAAAATAAAATAGAATAAAGCCAATCAAAATAAACCAGTTTTTCTGCAGTAACACAGCAATGCAAAACAATAAAAAATCAACAATGCTTACCACAATGCCTCTTGTTGTCTTCAAAATAGCTGCAGATACCTTCAAACATATTAAAAATCATACAGAACAGAAAAGAATAGAACCAATAAAAACTAAACAATGAGTACAATAAAAGGCTTCAAAACAAGACAGTAATAAATCCAAAATTACTACCATAATATATCATGTTATCTTTGAAAAAGCTGCCCATGCCATTGGTTATAACAAAACCAAACCAAACAAAGCAGAATGAAACCCAACAAAACAATGAAAATGATACAGGACTTCAAAATAAGATAATAGGGAATTAACAATTGCTACCACTTTCAGAAGGAGACCCCCATAGATGCCACACTGTGTACCACTATCCTCTGAACAGATGATCAGACCACTGGCCCTAGACCTGCAAGGTCAGTGAGACACCAAAACACCACAAGCATCAAATTGCATTTCACCTCAATAGCTATTAATGCAGCCTGTGTTTCTCCAGATGATCTGGCTGCTTACTGGGGTTGGGGGGTTGGCTTTTCTTGTTTCTCAGCCTTTTCTTGTTTTGAAAGGTGCTGGGGTCTCCCCCACCCCCCAGCAGGAGCAGCCTGTGCATGGTTTTGGTTGAGCTGGTTCATAAGGAGGACTTGCTTCTTGTTGACTTGTTTTCTTCCTCCACAATCCACAAATGGTGCTGGCTCAGGGGAAAAGGCTGGGATCTGGATGTCGCCCTGGTGGTGGCACCTCATGCATGGTGCCATGAGATATGATTTTAACTCACTTAGAAGTACTACTATTAAAAAATGCTAGTGAGGATGTGGAGAAAAGGAATTATTATGCACTGTTGTTAAGAATGCAAGCTATGGAATTGTGAATGTTAATCTGTGATTGTTAATTCTATGATATGTCAGCTTGAATAGATTAATAAATGTTGGAAAGATTAGCAAAACACAATTCTGGGTGTATCTATGAATGATTGACATGTAGGCTAGCAAATCAAGGGGGAAAGATCCACCCTAGTTCTGGGTGCCATTGACCAATAGGCTTGTAGCATGGATGGAATAAAAAGGGAAAGAAGAAAAATAGTTACCCCTATTTTAAATAGTTCTAGTCTTACACTGAGTCTGTCCTTCATTGAAATCACTTTTGGATATAGGTCTTCAGGTCTGCAATATTTCTTCATCATTCCATTCAGAATCACAAAAGTGATGCTCCAGTGAACTTCCAGATCTTCAACCTTGGACTGTTGCTGTACTTTTGATCCCTCTTACCCTGAGGCTTCCATTTTCAAAGTTGCTAGGTTCTCTTGCCTTTGATCTCTTACCTTTGCTCCTACTGTGAGCTTTCTCACATCTGATCCTGAAGCACACCTAATAAATCTCATCATATAATTATACATATGTTTTCTATTGATTCTGCTCCTGTAGAGAATACTCACAGATTTTGATACCAGGGGTGGTTCCAGAGAAAGATAATTGTAAAGATGAATCTTTTTTCTAATCAATTTAGTAGTTCCTGGAGTTGGCTTTCCAATTTGATGGGACCAAAATTTGCCATAGTGTCTATTTCTGATAATGTGTAAAGAATTGATAGTTAATGATGTGAAATGTTTAAAGTAATGCAAAATGTGGATCTATTTCGTTATCCTAATCCACAACTTGTAAAAGTCCACAAATTTAGTGATTCAATATAAAATACTTTTGAACATTTTTATAAAAGTAAAAAATATAGTGATGCTGGCTAGTTGATTTTAGAATCTCTGGGCAAAGTAATAAAAGACAACAAAGATTAAAATTCCCAGCACAAGACATGCATAAATAATCTAATGGCTTATAAGTGTGTCCTGATGGAGAATCTTTTCTTCTGTAGCTTTAGGGCTGAAGTTGCCAAAGACCAAGCACAAGTCTTCATAATGTGATCAGCTGAATTACAGCAAAAGTTTAATGGGCTTGGCTTTGAGGGGAATCCTCAGTTAAAATGAAGGTGATGATTAGAAAAGAATGAGATCCCATAAGTCACGATGGAGATGCTTGGGAGGAACCTGATAAGATTGGACACATTGAACTCCTAAATCCCAATGACATTATTTTGTCAGAGGAAGACATTTCCCTACTTAGAGGCAGAATCCTCACCCTACCCCCATGGTGTTGGATTAACCACTCATACCTCAAAAGACAAATCCTGTATTACATACAGAAACAGTGATGATCTTCTCTGATGCCATTACCAAGAAAGGACATGCTGATTCTTCTTGAGACCCACTCTTATCACCCATTTTGCCCATAGTGTAACAAGGTTCAAATCTCAAAAGTCTTCTGAAAGAGATTCAGTTCATGATGCTTGAAGAGTTACCTTGTACTCCCAAAGATCTTCTTGGGTTTCCTAATTCTTATAAGTAGAGGTCTGGGGAGCAGATAGGAGAATAGATTTGAAGGGTGCGGGGTAATGGTTAAAGAAACATAAACCTGCATCAGACTGAATTTAATGTCATATTGTGGTATTAAAAATGATAATAGTTTATTAGTTAACTGAAATATGAGTCAAAATATATCCCACTGTGAATGAGCCAGAGTTATTACTTAGTTTCTTGTTAATGACAGTATTCCAATGATCAGGAAAAAGGGAATGCCAGGTAGATTTGCCAGGTAAACCTAATCTTCCACATTTGGAAATGTCCCCTCACTAATACTTTAAAAATAGATTTCTGAAGGCAGAACAGGATACTTGGAGAACTCCATCATTGTTCTGTGTAATGGAGACCTTAGAGTGGGGCCTACAGACACACAGAAGGGTAAATTAAATGTAATGAGTATAATTGAAAGCAAGTGACAAGGTGGTAAGAACATAACTAAAGTTGTTATTTTGCATAGTTATCTTTAAAAGAGTTATGCAGATTACCAGATATAGACATGAAAAACTGATCTAATCTTATGAGTATTAACTGTTTTGTTTCAAGAACTAATAGAATTAGTAATACAATCATCTTAGCTATCTTAAGTGTATATATACAAATTTATATCTTTTTTCTTTTCCCTTCCTTCTTTTTTCCTTTTCCCTGAGTTATTTTTCTCCTTTGAGCAGTTTCTTACCCTTTCAGAATATTTATTGAAGATTTTTGGATTTAATTTACACTTTGGAGACAATATAGTATTTACATATGTGAGTTTTATTTATTTCACTTATGAGTATGGTCTCAAGTAGCATCCATTTATTTACCTATAAAGGGCTCAATGTGATCCTTCTGTATAACTTAATAGTATTCCATTGTATAGAAATAACATGTCTTTTTTATCCATTCCTCATTTGATGGGAAATTATGTTGTTTCCAAGATTTGGCTATTACAAATAGTGCTGCTATAAACATGGGTGCACATATATCACTGTAGCATGATGTTTTCAGTTCTTCTGGGAATATGCCCAGAAGCAGGATAGCTGGGTCAAATGGGACCTCAAATTCCAGCTTTTTGAGGAACTTCCAGGCTGATTTCCACAGTAGTTGTACCAGTCTACACTCCCACCAATAGTGCAGAAGAGTTCCTTTTTCCCCACAGCCTCTCCAGCATTTGTTTTTTTTTTTTTTTTTTTTTTTTTTATCTTGGCCATTATTTCTGGAGTAAGATGGAATCTCAGTGTTGTTTTAATTTGCATTTCTCAAATAACAAATGATGCTGAACATATTTTCATATATTTATTTGCATTTGTATTTCTTCAGCTGAGAAGTGTGCATTCATCTCAGATGCCCATTTTCAGACTGGGTCTATGAATTTTGAGGGCCTGTTTTTTTTTTTTTTTTCTAATCCTTTGTATGTTCTAGATAGAAGTCCTTTATCTGAGGGACAGTTGAATAAGAATTTTTCCCAATTTGTTGATCTTCTTTCCACTCTGTTGGAGATTTCTTTTGACATGCAAAAACTTTTTAATAAGATGAGATCCCAGTTGTTGATTCTTTGAAGTATTTCTCATGTGGTTTGCATTTTGTTCATGAGTTCTCTCCCTACTCCTGTGTCTTCAAGTTTTCTACCTACTTTGTTTTCCAACAGATTTAGTGTTTCTATCTTAATATTTAGATCTTTGATCCATGTTGACTTTAGTGCATGGTGATAGGCATGAGTCTAGTTTTAGTTTTTGGCATATGGAAAGCCAGTTTTTCCAGCACCACTTACTAAAAGAGGCTATCTTTTTCCCAGTGAATGTGTTTGGCCCCTTTGTCAAAGATAAGGTGACTAAGTGTGTTCATAGTTGTGAATGTATCCTCTGATCTATTCCATTGATCTTCAGCTCTGTTTTTATGCCAGTACCATGCTGATTTTATTATTGTAGCTTTGTAGTAAAATTTCAAGTCAGGGATTTTGATGCCTCCTGTCTTGCCCTTGTTGCCCAGGATTGCCTTTGTAGTTCTAGGTCTCTTCTTATTCTAGATGAATTTTAGGAATGATTTCTATAAATCTGTGTTATATATAATCTGTGTATGCTAATGATATCATGATTAGAATTACATTAAATCTATATAACAATTTTGGGATAATGGCCATTTTCATGATGTTTGTTGTTCTTATCCATGAACAAGGAATATTTGTCCATTTTCTGAAATCCTCTTCAATTCCTTTTTTCAGAGTTCTGTAATCTTCACTGTATAGACTTTCTACTTACTTTGTTAATTGTTTCCTAAGTATTTGATTGTTGGATGCTCTTCTAAAGGGTTTCATTTCTTTTATTTTTCTGTCATTGAGTTTGTTGTTTGTGTATAGGAGTGCTATTGATTTTTGAGTGTTTATTTTATATCCAGCTACATTACTAAATTTGGTTATTAGATCTAGAAGTCTTTCAATGGAGTTTTGGGGGTTTTCTATGTAGAGTATTAGGTCATCTCCAAATAATGATAATTTAACTTATTCCATTCCTATCATTATTCCTTTCATTTCTCTCTTGTCTAATTGCTCTGGCTAATGCTCTATATTGAGTAGGAGTGGTGATAGTGGACAGCTTTGTCTTGTTCCTGATTTTAGAGTGAAAGATTTCAGTTTTGAACATTTAATGTGATGTTGGCTGTTGGTTTGTCATAGATGATTTTCATTGGATTGAGGTAAAGACCATGTGTTCTGATTTTCCATAAGGTTCTTCTTCTTCTTCTTCTTCTTCTTCTTCTTCTTCTTCTTCTTCTTCTTCTTCTTCTTCTTCTTCTTTTCTTCTTCTTCTCCTTCTCCTCCTCCTCTTCCTCCTCCTCTTCCTCCTCCTCCTCCTCTTTCTTCTTCTTCTTCTTCTTCTTCTTCTTCTTCTTCTTCTTCTTCTTCTTCTTCTTCTTCTTCTTCTTCCTCTTCTACTTCTTTTTCTTCTTCTTTTTGGTACTAGAGTTCAAACTCACAACCCTGTACCTGCCAGGCATATGCTTATGCCACTCAGATAATTTTCTGGTCTACCATAGGGTTCTTATCATGAATCAGTGTTGGACTTTATCAACTGCTTTTTCTGCATTTATTGAGATGACCATCTTTGATTCTAATGACACAGTGTATTACATTTATTGATTGGCATATGTTGAACCATCCCTGCATTCATGGGATGAATCCCACTTGATTGTGCGGATAATCTTCTTGATGATTTGCTGTATTCTGGTTGCTAATATTTTATTGAGGATTTTTGCATCTATGTTCATTAAGGATATTGGCCTGTAATTCTCTTTTAGGTATTAGGGTAATACTTGCTTCCAGGAATGAGTTAGGGACAATTTCTTCCCTTTCAATTTCATTGAAGAATTTGAGGCATGTTGGGATTAAGTCTTCCTTGAGTTTCTTACAGAATTCAGCTGTGAATCCAACAGGACCTGGACTTTTCTTTGTTGGTAAGGTTCTAATCAAATCCACATTTCATTTATAAGTTAGACTAACTGGTCACTCTGCAATGTTCATTGATGGCATAGTGTATTTTTCTTTCCTTTTTTAAAAATTTTATTTAAAGAGAAAAAATAACCAAATCAAGCAAAACAGAATAAAGGGTAGTAACAATACAGAATTCCCAGGAAAAAAGGAAAAGAACAAAACAAGACAAAATAAAACACTAAGAAATCATTACTTGATAAATTACATACTGACATCTTGGAAATAGTCATTCAAATTACAAAATTAAAACATGCAAAGTATACATTCAAACAGTGAGACTGTTAACAGTTCTGCTCCATGATCTGACAAAAACAGTAATATGGTCATCCATTTTACACACTTACACATACATGCAATTATATCAAAAGGGTAAAATTAAACACAACAGAACAGAACAAAGCGGATCACAAGAAAGCAATGTAAGAGACATAAATTTCAAAGCTAGACAATCGGAGATATTCACTCTCTATCTATCATATTGACTCTTGTTTTCTTCCAAGTAGTTGTCCATATTGTCACACACAGGGAATTCACATGAAACAACATAGTATGGAACTGATTTGAACAGGATGAGGAAGGCATTTCAGGTCTTCAAGACCAGACAATAGGGAAGCAAGAATGGCTGTCATAGTGTCACTCATTCTCCTAAAAACAGCTGTCCATACCTTCATGTGTGTTGAATTTAAACAAAACAAAACAAGCTAAAATCACTTTGAACAAAGAATGATAGTATTGCTGGATTTCACATCATGACATTATGGAATCAGCACTGGGTATTGTAGTGCCTCTTTTTCTTCAAAGTAGTTGCTCATTTCAACATGCATTATATAGTTGGTTTTCGTAAACTGTTTATAAGCTCTAGACATGCATGAATCTGTACATGTATATCTATCCTTTCTGTATTAGAGCAAAAAACAAAACAAAGCAAGACAAAACAAAACAATTCCTAGAAAAGGATGAAGCAAAAAAGTCATATAAAACTGCAATACAAGGTGATTTACAATGGTTACCATGATGTCTCAGCAGTATATAACAACATGAATAAAAAATGAAGCATTGGAGACATTATAAGACTTCAAAAGCAAGTAATAATCAAACCAGAGTGGGTATCTTAGTGAATCTTGTCATCTTCAGTGTATACTTTCAATTGTAACAGATTTGAATAAAATCAATCAATACAAAGAAGCAATATCACAAACCAGATTCAAATAAGATCAGTCATAATAAGACAGTATAAGTTATACAGGGCTTCAGATTAAGTTAATAGGAAACTAAGGATGATTACCATAATATGTCCTCTTATTTTTGGGATAGCTGACCATGCCCTCAAATCTAGTGTAAGTAGACAAATTGGAACAGCATGTAATCCATCTAAGCAGAGTGGTGAAAATAATGTAGATTTTAAATCTTGTTATCCTATTAACAATATCCTCTGCCTTCCTTTTTTAGACAGTTCCTCTCCTTTCACTCTCATAGGATGCACTGCTTATTTTGGGTTCCACTACCTCCTTATACAGAGCATCTCAATGGACCCTATCTCCTGATCTACTCTGGGTGTGTTTCTTTTTGTTAGTATATCGAGGCCATCTATATTAGAGATTATAGCCAAATGTACTTTTCAATATGAATTTTTCCCAATATTTTTAAAAAAATAAATATTAAAAAAAGAAATATTGAAATCATATTTCAGCCCACATATTTCAGCTTATTGGATCACAGATCATTGGTACAGAATGTTCCATGAACACATTACATGCCACACTTGGGTGCAGGCTGGCAATATCACTGAAACCACCGTCTGTAAATGGTCCATCATCAGAAATGTTGCTATTATGTGTCTGAGGGTTGCTTTGCCCTC
>PVJX010041940.1:0-14409 GCA_004027295.1 Dolichotis patagonum
GATTTAACAAATTTCAAAGAAATCTTAAAAGAACCTCATAATAAGTAACTTGCTGGAGAGTTATATGCTGAACTAGATTTTTGAAAATTTTACCTCTAACCTTTAATAATTGAAAGAATGATAAGAATTATATTTTAAAGTGATGGAATCAGAATTTGTTTTGAGTAAAGTTATTGTAAAGTTTTAGTACCAAAATGAGAACACACTCATTATCAAAGCTTTCCCTCCATTATTAGTAAGGATTTACAAAACAACTTTGTCTCAAAGCCAGGACAGACTTTCTATCAGACCATAACATAAAATACCATTAGATGCTAAAGGCTTGCCAATTAAGGGTCTTTATCTTTGTAACAGAGGCAGCAGACATGTGACAAAAACATGCCCTTTCTGTTCACTCTAATCTGTGCAGCTGGTTAGCAGCAGATCAGCTGTATTTATCTGTAAATCAGTCACTCAAACTTGGTTTCCTGTCTTGTCCTTCTTCATGCTTTTCTTTTCTTTTTGAGTTTTTACTAATAAAGACTAGGAATGTAGGCAGTCATTTGGAGAAAGGCCCTTGTTTCCATTAAAGGGGAAAAGTATATTATAAACGTGATTGACGTGAATAAAGAATTCTGGTTTTTAGGGTGCTTATTCATTTAGAAAGGACAGGTGAACTAAGACTTCAAAATATAACTACAACTAAGAAACAGTGGCTTAATTCAACACACCTAAGCAATATGAGACCACATTATTATGGTCTCACTAGCACATATATTTGTGTTCTGCTATAAGTTACATTAATTCACCTCAGCTGTGGACTTACATGTTTATGGTTGAGGTCTGAGGTCTAGTACTAGGAAACCCTAGCGGGAGGAACAGGTACTGTAACTACAACTGTGCTTTAATCTAGGGTTGTGGTTCCTGGTGCTATCTTTGTGTGACTTTTTAAAAGATGTCTGTCCTGGACGAGGCAGATTTTGGAAAACAGAGGGCAGGTTGAATTTCAGCCTGTTCATCTCCTCACCAGGCACCCCGTATAGTTGCTAATGCTCATGGCGTGGCAGAGGTTTAAACAGAGGCCTGTAAGTGAGGCTTCTCTCAGAAGCTACACTTCATCTGCAGAAAACATTTACCATAGACAGGCTCTTAAATTTTCAGTTTTAAAGCTCCTGTCTGCTTCCTCTGCTCCGCTTTATCTTGCACCTGCTACAAAACTCAGCTCAATAAGTACTTCATCTTTACCTGTAACTGATTATTTGACAAATAACTCAGAAGGATTTTTACTGGAGTGTATCTCTCATATACACCTAAGAAATGGGGACAGCTGTGATAAGGCAATTGGATGTTTCTGGTAGATCTAGACCTACAATTTTGCTCATCATCTAGTCAAATGTCCCTCATTAACATGGGGGACTTGCTACCCTACTGCTTTCTTTATCAGAAGAGGCTATATTAAGTAGTTCAGTCTATTCTCAATCATAGTACAGCCAAATCACTATGGAGGCA
Source organism: Dolichotis patagonum (assembly GCA_004027295.1). Lineage (NCBI taxonomy): Eukaryota > Metazoa > Chordata > Mammalia > Rodentia > Caviidae > Dolichotis > Dolichotis patagonum. Next base: position 1,489 of record PVJX010041940.1, read on the forward strand.
TATGAATATTCATCAAAAGTTCAAAGAGATGACAAAATATAGGAGCACAGAGGGGCAGTGAGAAGTAAGAGCAGCAAAGAGGGGAAGAAATCATCTGCAGAAATAGTGAGTCAGCGGTAACTGGCTCAGTGATTATATTTTGCTTCTATTATTCTTTTCCTCTCCATCCACAGGGAAACACTTTTTTTCTGAGGAGGCAGGAAGCTTCCTCCTCCCGTTTTTAACAAAGATGTTTCCTGCTATCTCAGTATGAGGGTCATCAGAACAGACACTTGTCTGATGAAACAGTGCTCTCCTGTTTGGATAGATTACATTAGCTACAAACATATGTCTCCGGTGAAGAGTTTCCTAGCTATAGCCTAAAGCATCTTGCTTTTGAACCGTTTTACTTAGCATTCAAACTGGGTTCTGATTCTGTGCCAAAAACGTATCTTGCAATTCCCTTATTACTAGAAACCAGAGGTAGCATTCTTAGTTTGGAACCATGTGTTCTTTCCCTTACATCTTGTTATTAGCTGTACTCGACATTTTGCCTCCATAGGTGAATTGGATGCACTGTCTTTTATGCTCAGTGTCTTCCTTTTCTACCATTGATTCAGAAACCTCTCATTTTGCTGTAAGATAGTTAAAATGCTAGCCACGTTTTCAATTTCTCCCATGAATCCACCTCTGATTCTATAAAATTTGTAGAGGTTGATTTCCAAATTTGTATTCCTTCCTGGTAGTTATTTTTGTCCATGATGAAAGAAACTCAGCAGAAGCTAGGACTTCAGTAAATTTCATCATAGAAAATGTTTTTTCATAAGGTCCTCCATTGGAATCATTTGGATCTTTACATGGTGGTGGTGATAGTGGTGGTGGAGGGCAAGACAAGACCACAGATGCCTTTAAATTTGACTTAGGCTGTGTCTGAACTTCATGAAAGCAGTCCAGTTGACTGTAGGTCAAAAACGTTCTAAAAAAATTGTAGCTATACTGAGAAAAGACTTATTATTGTTATCATTCCCTAAAGAATACAGCATAAACACTGTTTTCTTAGTATTTACTAGGTATTATCAGTGTACTAGACATGAATTGGAGTATACAGGACAGATAGGTTAGGACCACAGTGGACACAAAAATCTGTAGATGCCTAAGTCTCTTATTAATATAATTTTGCATATTGCCTACATATATCCTCTGTATAGTTTAAACTATCCATAGATTACTTATGCTACCTAACAAAATAAATGCTATGTAAATAGTTACTATGCTGTATAGTTTAGGGAACAATGACCAGGAGAAAAGTCCATACATATTCAGTATAGATTTAATTTTTTTTCAAATATTTTCAATTCACAGTTGGCTGAATATGCAGATATGGAACCCACAGATACAGAGAACTGACTATATTTATTCAGTTTAATCTGGGAACAGACAGTATGTATAATACGGATTAAAAACCTGTGGTCAACTTAACGCCAGCAGAATTAAATCACCATGCTGCTGAGTGTAGATGTTTCACCTGAGGAAAGTTGCCAGCATAAATTGAGAAGTGGAGAAGGAGAAGCTGGGCATTAAGGGCATTGAGGTGTTAATGTGTTGAGGCGTTGTAGGTTCTCCTATGTGTTGCTGTTTGAGCTGCTGGTTCTCCTGGAGAAGCTCTGGTCCTCACGTCAAGCATTGTTTCCCGGCTCCAGAGAGGAAGACGTGTCCCGCTTGGTCTCCAGGATGAACTTGTCACACTGGCTTCCTCGCATGTACTCGACTGTGCTTGTCGTCGGAGGTGCTCAGGGCCTCCATGTCGCTGAGGATGGCTGAGGTGCTTTTCAGGGCAGCCCTGGTGTTTGTTGTGAGTGTGACTTCTCAGCTCCAGCATAGAGCCCTCGACCTATCAGCACAGCTCCTTCACCCTGCTGGCATAGACTTCCTAGTTTCCACCGCTGACCTTTGGGCCTTCCGTAAAAGCAGGGATCCGTAAAAGAGACTGGCATGAGTTCGTGGGTTCTAGACCACCAGTTGGACTTGTTGGAGGCATTGTCATGAGCTCTGGGGTTTCATCTGGACTCATGTGGGACATTGCTGTGGGATTCAGGCCCTTGTCTAAATATTCTGTCTTTAGTGTGGTGGATAGATTTCCTGTATTAACTTGTGTTAACTCTGGGTGACCATCATCATCATAATAATATTATAAACTCCATGTCTCGATTCTAATTGTTCTGTGTAAAACCCCTGACTACAGCAATGTCCTACAAAGAACAGGGTGGATAGAAATTTTTTTAAATTTTTATTTAAAGAGAAAAAACAAAACAAAACAAAACAAAACAGAATAAAGGGTAGCAACAATACAGAATTCCAAGGAAAAAAGGAAAAGAACAACAACAAAAAATCCTAAGAAATTATTACTTGACAAATTACATACTGACTTCTTGAAAATAGTTGTTCAAATTACCAAGTTAAAACATGTAAAGTAGACATTCAAACAGTGAGACTGTTAACAGTTCTGCTCCACGATCTGACAAAAACAGCAATATGGTCATCCATCTTGTCCACTCAAATATACATGCAATTATATCAAAAGGGTAAAATTAAACACAACAGAACAGAACAAAGCATATCACAAGAAAGCAATGTAAGAGACATAAATTTCAAAACTAGACAATCAGAGATATTCACCCTCCATCACACTGACTCTTGTTTTCTTCCAAATAGTTGTCCATATTGTCACATACAGGGAATTCACATGAAACAACATAGCATGGAATTGATCTGAGCAGGACAAGGAGGGCACTTCAGGTCTTCAAGACCAGACATTAGGGAAACCAAGAATGGCTGTCATAGTATCTCTCATTCTCCTCAATACAGCTGTCCATACCTTCATATGTGTTGAACTTAAACAAGACAAAGCAAGCTAAAATCACTTTGAACAAAGAATGATAGTTTTGCTGGATTTCACATCATGACATTATGGAATCAGCACTGGGTATTGTAGTGTCTCTTTTTCTTCAAAGTAGTTGTTCATTTCAACATGTGTTATATAGTTGGTTCTCATAAACTGTTTATAAGCACTACGCATGCATGAGTCTCTACATGTATATCTATCATTTCTGTATTAGAGGGAAAAACAAAACAAAGCAAGATAAAACAAAACAATTCCTAGAAAAGCAAAAAAGTCACATAAAACCACAATACAAGGTGATCTACAATGGTTACCATGATGTCTCAGCAGTATATAACAACATTAATACAAACGAAGCATTGGAGACATTATAAGACTTCAAAAGCAAGTAATAATCAAACCAGAGTATCTTAGTGAATCTTGTCATCTTCAGTGTAGTTGCCTATACTCTTAGACTTGATGCTATCAATCATAACAGATTTAAATAAAATCAGCCAATACAAAGTAGCAATCTAACAAACCAGATTCAAATAAGATCAGTCATAGCAAGACAGTATAAGTTATAAAGGGCTTCAGATTAAGTTGAAAGGAAAATTAGGGATGATTACCATAATATGAAAATTAGGGATGATTACCATAATATGAAAATTAGGGATGATTACCATAATATGTCCTCTTATTTTTGGGATAGCTGACCATGTCCTCAAGTCTACGTAGACAAACTGGAACAGCACGTAATCCATGCAAGCAGAGTGGTGAGAATAATGTAAATTTTAAATCTTGTTACCCAATTAACAATATCCTCTGCCTCCCTTTTTAGACAGTTCCTCCCCTTTCACTGCCATGGGGTGCACTGCTTGTTTTGGGTCCCATTGCCTCCCTTTATAGAGCAGCTCAATTGGCCCTATCTCCTGATCTACTCTGCCTGTGTTTCTCTCTGTTAGTATTTTGAGGCCCTCTATACTAGAGATTATAGCCAATCTTCTCTGCCTTATTTCTACTATTCTGTTTTCCTGCCATTGGTTGTCTATTTTTCTGTTCCGCTCCACTATCTGCTCCGTTGACTGCGGCCTCTCTGCCACTGTCCCTGAAATGCTTGTATTCTTGTTCTCTCTCCCTAGAATGTCCTTCAGTATTTTTTGTAGGTTTGGACTGATGGTCACAAATTCTCCAAGCTCCTCTTTGTCATGGAAGCATCTTGCTTCTCCATTAATTTCTAGAGAGAGTTTTGCAGGATACATCAATCTGGGCTGGAGATTGTTCTCCTTCAGCGCTTGAATTACTTCACTCCAAGTTCCTCTTGACCTGATGGTCTGTGTCGAGAAGTCTGCCATGATTTTGATGGGTTTTTCTTTATAGGTGATCTGTTTCTTTTCTCTGATGGCTTTTAATATTCTGTTCTTATATTGAATTTCTGGGATCTTGATTATTATGTGTCTAGGTGTAGCTCTGTTTTGGTTGTAGGTGGCTGGAGTTCTGTATGCTTCATACCTTGGCATATCATTTCCTTTTTGTATGCTTGGGAAATTTTCCTTAATAATTTCTGTGAATAGCCTTTGTAATTCCTCTGTTTTGATTCTTGCTTCTTCATTCACATGCTTTATTCTTAAGTTATAGATCCTCTTGTCATCTTCCAGTCTTTGTATCTTTATTGCCTGCTCCCTTGTTATTTTTAAGAGATCTTCCCTTTCATGATCACAAATTGCAAGCCTGTGTTCAATTTTTGATAGTCTATCTTTGGTTTCTGTCAAGCAGTTTTGCCAGCTTTCTATGGAGTCTTTAGTTTCCTGATAATCTCTTTGAATCTGCTTCATGAATTCTAGGTTTTTTCTGTAATATTCATTAAATTTGTCTCTCCTTTTGTGTTCCTCCATTCTTCTGTCTGTGTGTTCTTGAGAACCCCGCCTTTCTTTTATTAATCTACATCTCTTGTTTAATTTGAATTAATATTTCAGTTTTGGTCCCACTTACGAGGTCCTGAAGATATCTCTTTATGTCTGCTAATGCTGTGTTTGATGTTGCATGTTTGCTGCCCTCAATCTCTTTTGTATTTACCTCTCCTGGATCAATGTTCTCAGAATTGGGGGCTGGGGATTTTTTCTTATTTCTCCTTTTCGTCATGTTTTTGGTTCCTTCCATACAAGTGTACAGTGTAATTCCTAGACCCTTTTCTTGTTGGTTAAGGCTCCTCTAGAGGGCGCAGACTAGGAGCTTTTGCCCATTTCAATAGGCTATCAGAGATTAGAATTCACGCCCAGGCAGTGTGTACCGGCTCTTCCCCTCCAGGCCAGTCAACCTTTGCAGGCCTTCACTGCATCACTGTGCACTGATCTCAGGGAATTAATTTGTAGCAACTCACTGGGTCCCGGCCAGGGGCACAGCCTAGTCCAAGCAGATTCCACCAATCCACTTGACAAGGGGAGCAACCAACTGAAGCCACTTCCTTATGGAGTTAGGGTTCTCCTGCCCAAATCCAACATGTTGTCCAGTTGGTTTCCCCTTTCCCGTGGGAGGGTCTTATTCCCATCACTCACTGCATATTGATCCTGGTCCCCGAAAACTGCTGGGCTCCCTGACCTCCGACTTCAGCGCGGCTGTGGCACAAATTCACAGTGCCTCTGGGTGGGTTGCGTGCAGAACTGGGTCTGGGTGAGCCGCACACAGGGCTGTTCAGCTCCATGCTCCAGTGGCTCATGCCAGTCGCTTCGGCTCAGATCACTTGGATTCAGGCGGCTCGAGGAGGGCACTGTGCTCGCTGATCTTAGCTTCTCTGCTGGTAGCCCCAGGACCTCATGTTCGAGTGGTTTTTTGCACTTTAGTTTCTTCCTGGCTTGTGAGAGTCCATCTCTCTCTGTTTGGGTCGTTCCAGGGTGTTTTATTCTCAGGATGGATAGAAATTTGGTTTGTTTTCTTTACCAAGTAATGTCTCATTCTTGAACATGACCTCAATTACAGAATACTGAAAAATGAACGTCTCTGCCTGTCATCATCTTCATTTCTTGGTGGGAATATAGTAAGGTGATGCCTGCTGTAAAAGAAATTCTGCCCAGAACACTTGATGGGGTCAAAGTCACATATCTCAGGAACCCTATTAACTAGACCAGTGAAGGAAAGCTTAACTCCGTTCGACTAATCAGCAATTTCTCTTTCCAGTAGAGGGAATTCTAGCAAACAGTGTTTAGACAGAGAAATAAAAATGGCTTGGGGTGAGGCTATTAAGTCTCCAGCTATAACATTTGAGATTTAATAAGGGTTTTTGGCACTTTCCTGTAGGGAAGAATCATGCTGACCAGCTTACATCAGCATGGATGCTTGTCCTCATTAGTTTCCTGGCTGTCAAGATTGTAAATTTTCACTCTTCACCTTGGTGTGAAAGGCTATGAACTCATGGTTACAGCAAACATAGAAAAGCATTTAGTTTCCAGAAGACCCAAGTGATTGGAATATTGGACCCAGTATTTTTCTTCTGAACTACACTGTTTTTCTGTGTAACTAGATGCAGAAAATAAATAATAGAAGAACTTTGAGCTTTACCTAAGGCAAAATGAAACTTAAGCACTAGTTAGGAAAAAAGCAATTAGAACTAATTTAAAAATTAAGATCAAGAGCAAAAGGATAACTGGATTCTAAAAGTTTCTTTTATTATTTTAATTAAAATATAATTGTGAAATCCATTTTTTCTCCTACATTAGAAAATCATTCATGTTTATGAGAGATTGGTTTAAAATATGGAAGAACATTATTTTTTCTTAGAATGGTTTCAAGGGAAGATGAGCAATAAATATCGGAAAATAAGTGTCAACAAGGTCTTTCTGAAAATTTGCCTAAGTTTTAGTGTGTGCTGCATAAAGATGTTAGTGAATTTTTATTCTTCCTTTGATGCTTTCTCCATCTAGGAGACAATGTTGTAATCACGTCAACTGTTAGACGCTAAGCAATAGTTGCGTTTGAAAATCACCTTCACTCACTGATTCCAGAAGCACCATTTATGAAAAGGACACCTAAGATTACAATAAAAAGCTCCCGACACCAAAATAACAGGCCACACCAATCTTGGAAGTGTGGAGGACAGGACGGGGAGGGGATTAAGTGTGGGAACACGTGGAAACTGAGCGCTCCATACAACAATTGAAACAACAGTAAATGCGATTCAGGAGCACATGTCCAACAACTACAGGGCTAAAAATCAGCGTGAAACATTGCCCGGTGATGGACACTCCACTGGAAGTCAAGCTTTGTTGATTATGAATTAAATGTTATCCCATCCTGCAGACTTAGGTTCGGAACATGGGCTAAGAGTCACAGCAATTTTCTTTGCACCCTATGCTGAAAGTGTTCCTGGGGGAAGTCAGGTTCCGTGGCATTAAATGGACAGGCTGCTGGGTTGGAAATTTGAAGATTGGCTTCTAGCACCCGACGTCACACTAATTAGGCCTAACTGGAGTTACAAAATTCCTTTGGGTACCAGGTGTCCTTGCAGCAGTAAAGTTTGCTAACCATTGCTTGTCGCCCCCTGCATTCTTGTGAATGGGGGATGGTGTATTTGAAACCAATTAACTTGGGAACTTTCCCTCAGGGTCCAGTTCCATGAACATGGGCAGAGCGCCCGCCTTCCTTACCTGTGATATTATTAGCATTAGTGACAAAGGGGGATAATTTTGAATACGAAAGAGAACACAGTCATTTTAGTTATAAAATGAAAGTGAACAATTTGGTGCAGTGTTAACAGAAATCAAAGGAAACTTCTGGGGAGATATGTTCTAAGTCTTGAACGAGACCAAATAAGACGAGTTGCTGTCTTCAGGCTAGCAAGATGCAGCATTTCCCAGACAGCTGCTGTTTCCCTAGCTGAAGCACCGCGGTGGTGGATCTGTGTGCCAGGCGCACTCCTAGGGAACCTCCCTACCTTGGATTTCACTGACAGTCCGACCTCATGAGCTTTTCGGTGCTACCACTAGGTGGCACCAACAGCACATTCTCTACCTACAAAGGCTGCTTGCGGTTTAGGGAATTTCTTCCCTGTTTAAGAACTTGCTCAGGGACCACGGAATGGGGATAGAGAACCCGAGAATATAAACTAATGATTTATTGGCCTCACTTCTGTACTTGTAAAAATAACAACATAACTTCAAGACTCTTTTGTGAGCAGTTTGGCCCTGTTTCCCATGCTTTCCAATGGATGAGTATGCAAATCTTCATTTTTTTTGTTTTCTCCTGTAGGATCTACACAGAAGAGACTCAGGTTAATACATGAGGAGAATATTTTGTGATGTGTACCTTTAATAGTGATTAGATTTATAGATTTTCTTTTTTTAAAATTTTAATTTTAATTGGCACATAAAACAAAATTTGTACACCTTGATGGGCTAAGGTGATAGTTTGCTAGTATAACTGGTGTAACATTTGGTTCAGGATAAAAATAGCTCCTCAGATACTTATCATTTCTTTATGGTAAGAATGTTCAAGATCCTTCTAGTTTTTTGAAGTGTAATGTATTCTTCTGTTACCTATAGTCATCTCACTATGCAATAGCACCCCAGAACTTACTCCTGTCTGCCTGTAACTTAGTACCCACTGATCAGCCTGTTTGCCCCCCACCCTCAATTATCTGGTCACCACTGTCCTATTCTGTAGCTGATTTCAGATACACTTTGTGGTGCAAAGATTTGACTTTGAAGTACTATGGCTGGCTTATTTGAAACAAACTTCTGTGAGCTTTTCACTGTATTTCTTCCCATTTTCTCCTCCCTATTCAAGCAGGAAGTCGATTTCGGGCAGAGGAGCTACATAGCAGGACATAAAATAGGCACATCTTGTGAATGTCTCTGAAATTTATGCCTCAAAATCCTAAATCTTTGTGTGAAGTGGATTTATGGGGATTGAACAAGAGCTCGTCAGAAGTTAGGAAAAGGACAGGCTATATACTCTTGACCAGACTACAAAACACTTTTCTTGGGGATAAGGAAAGGAAAGGGACAGAGGCTTGTGGGACTCGGGAAAGAAAAGGGACCTGGGGTGTGCTCACTTCTAATGCCGTTAGGGAGGACGTGAACCTCTAAGGAGGAAGAGTGGAATGATTCTGGGCCACAGAAGATTGTGGCTAGAAATGACACAGAGGGCTAGCTCAGTGGCATAAGCGCCTGCCTGGTAGTACAAGGTCCTGAGTTCAATCCCTGGTATGAAAAACAAAACAAAACAAAACAACCAAACCAAAAAAACAACATCATTGATGAAGTTGAAGTTGAATATGCTGTGACAAAGTGGGCCCTGGTTTGAGGTGAGTATGACAGGGTGGGTATTTGGTAGGGTATTTTTTTTTTTTGTATTTTGATTTTTTTTAGAGGTGGGATCTTACTGTGTTGTTCAGGCTGATCTTGAACTTCTGGGCTTAACTGATGCTCTTGCCTCAGCCACCTCTGTGGCGGAGACTACAGGTACGGGCCACCATGCTTGGTTTCTATTTGTTCTTAGAAGGCAAATGTTCCTGGGAGAAGAGACATAATGATTCTTGGTCACATTTTAGGAAGAATCAGTTCAGGTTCTTTTCTAATAATATAGGCCCTAAATTGAGCACTGGGGGAAAGCAGGAGTTAACTTGGGAATGCCCAGGACATCAGAGGGTGGTCCAGGCTCAGGTGGAGTGAAGAAGAGTCCGCCAGTGAATGAGGGGCAGAGACAAGGACAGGAGAAAATCTCTAAAGCAAAAGCCTCCCTCTTTTTTTTTTTTTTTAAAGTTTTATCCAGGATTAAACTTCGTAGTTGAATGATGTTTCAGCAGAGTCAGGTTGGCTGTAACTTGTCCACAAAATGTCAAAGTCTGTTATTTAAACCACTCCACATGAATTCAGTGGTAAACACATTTTACTTTGAGCTTTAACTGATGCAACCTTTGTGGGAGAATCTTATGAATTATTGAAGTGGTAGAAGAAGCAAACAGTTACCTAATTTGCCCTTGATGATGAATGACAGGGATTTAGAGATTAATCTGTTTCTTGGAAACTTATTTTGTGTTAAATGAAGATGTAGACACTATCATTTGAGTTAGACTAGAGTGGAAAATATCTTTCCAAAGTTTGTTAGCTTTCCAGCTGTGAATGCAATAAACATATTTTTGCAAATTAATGTTTGTTTTCATTCTTGGGGTCTTAGCAATTATTTTCTATTCTAGGGCATAGAAATGAAGGTGTTGATTTGGGAATAAATTACCTCTGTCACTGGCTTAAAGCACTAATATGTAGACAATATTTTCTATGAAATGGCAAAAATCATGACCTTTGGGAACATCTGTCACTTATAAGATTACCTATATTATATTATATATGATAGTCTTAAAATTTTAAGATGTGGTCCAAGATATTTTCTTACAATTATTATCTAAATCACAAAATGCCTTCCTCTCTTCCTTATTTTAGCAACTCTACCATTTATCATGAGCTAGTATGGATATTCCATAAATGTGTGAACAATGGATGTGGCTGAATGAACAAAAAGTTGGCCTCATGATATTTACAAAGACAAAGTCAATCACTTATGTCCTTTGGATTGGCTTCTTCCCCGAGAGGGTCTGAAACATGTTATTTGTGTAATGTCCAGAAATTAAGGAACCTATAGAACGAATAAAGAAATAGAAAGTAAATGTTAAATCTTATCAGTAACAGTAAACCATATATTCTTAAAGAAGTGGTTATGATATAATAATCTTCATCGGTGATTGTAATTTTTCATGACTCAGATAATAACCAGTAATAAAAAGTTACTAATCTATTGGTAGCAGAGTTTGATATATCAACGATTTGTCATCAGCATGTTCTCTACATGTATTCCTGCCACACAACAATACATTCAACATCATGTTTCTCTAGCTAATTTTTTGATTCCTGAACTAGGAAGCATGAAAGTAGAATGACTATTTCTAAATATAAAAAGAATATCATGATTTCAACTTTATTATGAGCAAGGAAGACAATATATGGTTGTAAATCAGAATCTTATAGGCTTATGAGTTTAGATCCTGATATTTTGTACTAGCCAGAAGGGACTGGGAAAATATTTTATATTATGCTTTTATAGTACTATTGACAGTGATAGACTCAGTCTGAATGCTAAGCCAGTCTCTCTTTCTCTTGTGTTTGACATCTAGAGATGTTTCTAAAGTCTGTTCCAGAGATATTGCAATACTTTCACTGGAGGTTAGTTGAATGGTAATAAATCATTGAGTCCCTCAAGCCAAATACACTCTTTTGGCTATAACCTATACAAGGGACATGGCTCATATTTCATCCTGCTTTGTAGTCCTTTGTGGTTTCTCTCTCGTTGCACTTCTAAAGGCCCAAAGCATATGGAGGTTTAGATCTTCAAAGATACATCATGTACCTCAATATCGCCTTTGATTTCCAAGCAGAGAAAATTCTAAATGGAAGTTATTGAACAAGAGGACTATGGGACAGACAGGTGTCATCTTAGAAGAGATAATAATGAACTTTGATCTGAAGAATAATGTGCTAAGTGAGAATGATAAAGCTTTCACTGAGTTCACAACATTGCTTCGTTAAAAGTAGCTTTATTGTACTTTAAGCTTTTCTCAGAAGTGAAATATGGCTGATGTCACTGAAATATATAAGAATGAACCTATTCAGCATGGCTTAATGTGAGTAATGAGGAAACAGTCTGTATTCTTGGTGTGATATGATCCTGAGTATGATTTGTTATTCTCTGCATCTCCTTGTACCGAATGTGCTTGCTCTGTGATTTATGATTATTTGAATAACAACTCTGAGATTCTATTTATGCTTTTACATTTAAATTTAACAATATGGAAGTGCCAGAGTGGCTTAATGATTAGTAAACAGGATAGAGAAGAGGGAGGAATTTCCTGAATGTATGGTTTTTTTCTTTCTTAAAACCTGCTTCCCCAACTTGTATCTTCTGACTATAAAATTGAAAAATGCTAAATAAGAAGAGCTTGCAAAAAACAGAAAAGTATTGAAAAAGAAACTACTCTTTATTGATAACCAACAGTAATAATTTGAAGTTCTTTTTCAATTTAATATTTACATATTGTGTATAATAAATGTAAGTTATAAATGCATCTTAAATTATTTAAAATTGTTTTTGATGTGGGACCATTAGAAATATAATTACTGGATTAGAAGTAATGAATGTTCTAGGGATTCTTAATAATATTTGCACTATTCTTAGAGCTTTGGTTTTATTGGAAAAGATCAATTTGGCTGTTTGGTAAATTTTTAATGACTTAAAAATCACATTTAGCACCATGATTACTTTGAAATAATTAAAAATTTACTCCAGGAACTCAATATCTTTATGCCCAAGTATGAAACTTAATGAAGTATTTTGTGAGAAATTAAAAAGACAAGTCAACAGATTTTTTTTCTTTTGTTTTATTTTTGAGACAGGGTCTTGCTGTGTAGTTCAGGTTGGACTTCAACTCCCTATTTAACCCAGCTTGGCCTTGAACTCACTTCAATCCTCCTTTGTCAGCCTTCTGAGTGCTGGTACTACAGGCATATAGCACGCCCAGCAGGTCAACAGATTTCTTTGAAGTTCTAGTGCCAGGTTGTCTCACATGGTTGGTCATTTATGGGAATCTTGATTCTTAAGAGTCAAAGCCCTGGAAGTCTTCCACAGGGTTTGGATATATTAAGCTGATCTATTTTATGTAGAATTGAATGGCTGCTAAATTGTCAGGTTTAGAATTGACTATATTGCTTTTCCTCCAACATAAAGCTCAGAAGTACTCACTTCCTTATCAGGTCAGTTTGGGAAAATGTCCTAGTGATCTTAATAATTTTGATGAATTAGCTTAAATGATTTCTTTCTTCCTTTCTCCTTTTTTAATAATTTTATTTAAAGAGGAAAAAAACAAAACAAAATAAAACAGAATAAAGGGTAGCAATAATACAGTATTCCAAGGAAAAAAGGAAGAGTACAACAACAATAAAACCTACGAAATTATTACTTGACTAATTACATACTGACTTCTTGGAAATAGTTGTTCAAGTTACAAAGTTAAAACATGTAAA
>PVJX010041941.1:0-14407 GCA_004027295.1 Dolichotis patagonum
TTTGGAGGAAAACAGTAGGGAAAAGGGAAAGAGAAGTATTAGTCCCTGATTCAGGAGAGCACAGGAAAATCTTGTTCCTGCACCAATCCAGTACCAGCAGCAAGGACCTACCATAGCTCCAGGACTTTTGGGGGTAGCTTTTCAGGGACTTGGTAATACTGAAGGACCCAGGAGAGGACTTCCCGCCACCGATCCATTTCTGCCAAGGCCTGGATCCCCACTACACACAAGGAGCATTTCACCTCCAAGGAGCTGTCAGGAGAAAGACAAATTCAGGTGTAGAAGAGGTTCCCCTCCAGTTTTATTTCTCCTTCACCCTGAGACTGTTCTCCACCTCCCAGCTCAGCACCCACCAGTTCCACTTTCATCAGTGTCACAGTCATCCCTTCTCCCCAGCCCCCAAACCTCTTAGCACCAAACTGGCTTTTGCCCAGGTGAAATTAAATTTGAATGAACAGAAAGGGTAATCCTGAGTAGAAAATGGTAACACTCAGCACAGACGCATTAGTCAAAGGTGAGAACTTAGGGTGAGATATTCTGAGTGAAAAAAATGGGCTTGGAGCAAGTTTTCTGGCAGCATTGGGTATAGGAACTCCACAACTGACCCTTTAGAGTTACTAAGTAAGGTTCCTCTAGGCACCAAGAAGTAAAGCCTTCTACATTCACTGCCACGGGCTGGGGATTTAGCTCAGTGGCATAAGCGCCTGCCTGGCAAGCATGAGGTCGTGAGTTCGATCCCCAGTACCAAAAAAAAAAAAAAAAAAAATAGTACATTTACTGCCACAAGCTCTTCCAGTCCCCTAAAAACACAACCAGGGCTCCTGCTGGTTTCTCTGAGATCAGCTATGACCCCCTGGTGTGGCTTACTTAACCTAACTTTACAATCCACAGAGAAATAACACCCACAACTGCCAGACACAGCGGATGGCATTAGAAAGAGCAATGTAGGACCAAGGTTTCCTCGAGATTAATTTTTCTCTTTTTTGGTACCGGGAACTGAACTCAGGCCTTCGCACTTGCCAGGCAGGTGCTGAGCTATATCCCCAGCCCTGAGATCAATTCTTTTTTTTTTTTTTTTTTTGGTACCGGGGATCTAACTCACGACCTCGCGCTAGCCAGCCAGGCGCTTAAACCACTGAGCTAAATCCCCGGCCCGAGATCAATTCTTTAATCCACCAATTCCGCAGCATTATCGCACCACTCCTACCTTGACACCCATTCCCCACGATCAGCCAAGATCAGGAGTGAGTAACTTGGGGTGGGGGAAATCTAGCGAAGGACTCGTGTCACTTTCTAGACCCGCTTGCTATTCAACACAACCTGGCAGTGACAGAAACCCTGCGACCTTGAGTCCCTCCCCAAAAGCACCGGGAAAGGCGCAGAGTCCAGCACGTACGTTGCGGCGGGCTCCCCGGCCAGGGCGTCGCGAGCCAGGCTCCGGCAGGCGCGCTCGCAGGTCTCCAGCGCCGCGGGGAAGTCGAGGTGCACCACCAGGAGGTCGGCCGCCTCCTCCAGCAGGTGCACCACTGGGGACGCCGCCACGGCTGTGCACGCCGGCTCGCTGCTCCGCAGGGGCCCCCCGAGCCCCTTCAGCGGGCCCGCCGAGATTGCAGCGTCACTCTTCATGGCTCCAGATGTCCCGAATCAGCCTGGGAGAGGAGAGAGTCCTCACACCCTGCTCTCGACCCTCCCCGAGGCCGATTCCTGGAGAAGGAAAAAAAAGGGCAAAGGCTGGACTGGCCAATAGCCTGTCACCGGGGAACGGGTCTATATTTGCAGGATTTCTGATCCGTAGAGTACCTCACGTTGGTTTCTTCTGCATGCGCCAGAACCGCCTTAGTTCCCAGAGCCGCTTTCCCTGTTCCTTTGGCAACCCAAACCCTGAGCATGGGCGCCGCCATCTTGGACGCTCTCTGTGCCCCCCGAAACACGCCCTACCGATACGTGGGACTCTGGAAGTTGTAGTTCCCAAGTGTCGGTTCCGCCGTGCTCTAGAAGCAAAGGTGAGAGCTCGGACTACAACCCCCAGCATGCCACGCGCCAGAAACTGTTACCGACCTGGGTGTAAAAAGCACTAGGCTGCCACCTTAGGGATAGATGGACACTTAATGAAACCTCAGTTGAAATTCCAGTAGCGGAGGTGGCGCTCCTGCACGTTTCTAATTCGGAGCTTCTGCGGGCGTGGCAGTTAAGAATCAGAAGGGAAGGGCCGGGGATTTAGGTTAGTGGCTTAAGTGCCTACCTGGCAAGCACAAGGTCGTGAATTCAATCCTCCGTGCCAAAAAAAAAAAAAAAAAAAAAGAATCAGAAGGGAAGAATCAGGGTACTAAAAGGAGACCTAAGTGCCCGACCACGTTTCCCTACTCTGTTCCCAGGCGCACGTTTGCACAATGCTTAAAGGGCCTGACACAGCTAAGAGCTTTGTGTGGAATCTCAATTCTGTTACCCGATTTTACGGACGAGGAAGTTGGCGCTTATTTCAATAATAGGAGCTTATTTAAATAATTTGCCGAAGGTCACACAACTAGTAAATGACAAAAATGCAGTCAAACCAACACACTCTTGGCTCAAAGGCAAATATTATTTAACCACTATTGTGTTCAGCAGGGACGCAACTTAAAACTATGCTTTGTATTCAGGGGATGCACAGTCATCACACAAGGAAGAAAAGTTTTCTTTGAAACTTTATATAAAATAAGGATATTGTAGCCAGGTGTGGTGGCATACACCTGTGATCCCAGTACTCGAGAGGCTGAGACAAGAGGATCACTGTAAGCTCAAGGCCAGCGTGCACTACATAGTGAACTCAAGGCCAGCCTGAACTACATAGTGAGACCGCAAGACCTTGTCTCAAAGGGGGGGAGGGGATTGTGAAAAAGTCCTTCACAAAAAGCAATTTACAATAAAGTAGTGGGAACAAATCAAGTATTTGATAATTTCAGATATATAGTTTATGCAGATATGTAAATTATACTTATAATCTATGCTTCACCCAGGCTGTGTGAAGCTCCCACATTTACTCTAAGGCCTATTGATTTATAGTCTCTGCCTTCTGAACTCTCCAAAGCTTCCCTCGAATCACTGATGCCCTAGACAAACCAAGTATAGGGCAAGTTCTCTCAGTATTATCCCCTTCTTTTGTCTCCGGGCATAGACCTCACTATCTTCCAGGATTCCAGCTCTCTGCAGAAAGTTCTCACAAAAAGCTGAGGCAGAAACATTAAGTCCATCAGACTGAGAAAAAATAAGCATGGATCCTGCAGCCATTTAAAGCTAAAGTCAAAGTTTCATTTATTCCACAAATATTTATCAAATAGTTCCAAAGTGTGGGCACTGTTCTCTGCCCTAAGGATCCCACAGTGAACAAAAGAGATAGCAATATCTGCTTTCATGAGCTTATGTCATAGTGGAAGGAAACAGACAGTAAACAAACAGAGGGAGCTGAGGGCATAGCTTGCTTGCAGAGCACTTGTCTAGGATACATGAGGTCCTGAGTTCAATTCTCAACACCGAAAAAACAAAGAAAAGAAAAGAAGAAAAAAAAAGGAAGCAAGCAAAATATATTCAGTAGCATGTCAGATAGTGGCAAAATAAAATGGAGCAAGATTGGAGTGACAATCCTAGGAAAGTAGGATTAGTATCTGTGTTTAACTATTTTCTAACAGAAAATTCAAGGTGGGGACAGGGCAAAGATAAAACATGGCCCATGTGTTCAACACTATTCTCTGTCATTGAAGTCAGTATTCACGTTGGGGCACCTCCTTTGAGACCTATGTATTCTTGGTATCGTGAGGAATTCCCACTAAATCCCTCTTCCTCACCGGGCAATATTCATTCCCCCACTGAAAACTCCAGAAGCAAAGCAGCAATGCCTGAAAAGCATGAGTCATTCTGATGTGGCTTCAGCGCCTCCTCAGATTTGAGTTCGTCATTAGTTATAACATATCAGGCTACACACATAAAAGCATGGGTCTTTCTCAGAACAAAATTTAAAAGGTTTCTCCGAACAATTACAGAAAGAGAAAGAGCAGAAAAATATAGAGCTGCATAGGCCTAGGCAAAACCAAACTAGGACAACCACATTCCCCCCACTTACCCACTGCGTCCCTCTAAGTTATTGCTGCCTGGTAGTCCGCTTCCCTAGTGAATGCCTAGCAAAATTCATGCTACGCACTATTTTTCCTGTAGATGGCAGCACAGCCTTAAAGAAAGCAACTTTGCCAGAAACAAATTTGGCTATTTAGCGATGAGGTAGCCAGAATGAGGATGAGAGGGTTTAAGGCAGGAGTGGGGAATGCTAAAAATCATATAAAAATAAGATTGGGGTCCATTTTTTTATTTCAATGAATTTTCAACTACATATACAAGGCTTCTTGTGGCTTGGAGGAAACCACTTAACCTTTGGTACAGTCATGCCCAGAAACTGATTTTTCAGCCCTAGAGATACACTTTCCATATCTGACGGTACCCAGAAGTTCTCAGTCTGAGCCCCAGGATTCCTAAATGGAATTACAAGTATTATTCTGTTTCCCAATGCACCAGCCTTAATGCTGACTGATGCGAGCTGGGGGACTGTGTGTCTTCCTCTCATTTGCTCACCCTTGAGGTAGAGCAAGGAGTGGAGATCAAGGCGGTTCTTCTCAGTGCATAGGGTCTGGTCTTCATCCATATCTGCACTGTTGGGATTGTTTTGCTGTGGGAAAACCAGCAGAGCAAAGGAGACATCAGTATCCCCGCTGTGATCGATTCCCCAACCCCTACCGAAGCTCTGGAGCTTGATATCACCTTCCTTCCTTTCTTCCTTCCTTCCTTCCTTCCTTCCTTCCTTCCTTTTGGTAGAGTACTCAGCCCACCTCCCTCACCTGCAGTTGTGGACTTTCTCAACCTTCTGTAGTAGAAAAAGCACAAGACTAGAAAATGTGAGACAACAGAATCCTGAGTCCCACTGTAAGGAAACCATGCAAAAATACACACCCGTGCTGGGCACACACCTATAATCCCAGAATTTGGGAGGCTGAGGCAGGAGGATCACACAGAGTTCAAGGCCAGCCTGGGTTACATAAGTGAGTTCAAAACCAGCCTGTCTCCAAACAAACAAAGATACCCACTCAATATCTCAGCCTCAGGTTTTGTTTTTGTACCTGAGATTAAACCGGGGAACACTGAGCTACATCTTCAGCCCTTTTGTATTTTATTTTGAGACAGGGTCTTGCTAAATTGCCAGCTCGTGCTGGCCTAGAATTTATGAGCCTGCCTCAATCTCCTGAGCAACTGGCATGCACTGCCACACCCAGCTGACCTCTGTCTTATCTGAGGACGCTGATACCAGTCGGCCACAGTCACAGTCTGATACCAGGTCAGAAGAGAGGCTATGATAGCCCACTGAACCCTTAAATCTCCGGAACCGTTCAGGCTGAAATAAAGTGTGCTAGGTCCAGAGATGAATAAGGAGCAGGAAGAATCCTTCTCTACCTTCATAATCAGTAATCTTACTTTCTGAATCCAACTCAACTCCTCCATGCAAAGGCCAAAGATGCCCGTATCTATGGTCAGCCTGGCCTTTCCTCAAAACACACACAGCTGCTCCCTCAGATCTGTCCCAGCTGGCCAGAGGCCAGAGCCCTCAGGAAGGGACGTCTGTGGCAACACTGCAGGCAGTACATCATGCACCATGAGGACCTTTGGCCAGAGACAACCCAAGAAGGTGAGTGTGGGCGTGGCAGAGAGATGTTTCCTGGGGTGGCCAAGGGGCGCGCCTCCCTGGCTCCAGACCTCTGTCAGTTACGCAGCATTTTTATGGCTCTTTTAAGACCCTGGAGTCCAGGGTACACGCGTTGCTTCCTGTTTTCTGCTCTCCACACAGGTGTAGCAGAACTCCGCTTCTGTATCGGAGAAGTACTCACCCTAGTCACGCTCAGCCCTATTTTACAGCGTGGTATTGACTGTCGGCTCGGTGCCCTTCTGAGCGCTGAGCAGCTAATTCATTTCAGTCCTCCACCTCCGCTTCATGACAAAGATACCGGGATCCTTTCTTGTAGGTGGAGAAACTGAGATACACAGAGGTTAGGTATCTTGCCCAAGGTCACACCACATGTGCACAGCAAGGGAGGACCAAACACCAGGCACGGGGCCAGAGACTTTTACCCTTGTCTAGGACTTACACGCTGCCTGCATAAGTTACTTTCCTTTGTCTTGTGTGAGCTTGACATAGAACCTGCGGGCCAGGAGCATTCTTACCGCAATTATGATCAGCCCCATTGATGGGAAACTAAAGCTCGGAAACTCTCTGCTCAAGCTCACACCACGTGACTTAAATGGCAGTGCTGAGCCACAGCTAGAATGTTCTCACGGGCCCCATGCTTGGGGGCTATTTGATCTCCAGGAGACAAACAAACCACCAGAGAATCAGTCCTTATAGTGGTAAAAGTACTTACCTGGCACGCGAAAGGCCTGGGTTCCAGCCTCAGCGCTACAAGCAAAAGAACAGAAAACCGAAAGAGCCATTCATCACTCCTCTTCATCTACCTCGAAGGTGACTGGGGTATTCTTCTAGTCTGCCCTTTCCTTACCCATCCCAGGTGTCAGAATATTTGCTCACAGAAGGTGGAGCAAATCCTCCTAAGAGCAGTCTGCCGCTCACAGTAAAGTAATGGGTGCTCTCCGGGACGGGTAATTCAGCTGCGGTTCTCTCATGGAAGGGTATCAAGACGCGCTCTCTCCTCTCCCGTCCCTCTGGGTCCCACCTAACTGGAGAAGACCATTGCCTCCATCAGACTCACATTTGTGCTGTACTCTTTTGGGCCTCTCTTGTGGGGCCTTTTCAATTTCCGTGTTTCTTTTATTTGTGTTGTTCCCCTGCTGGGCCGCGGGAACAGGGTCCTATGCATTCCTGGGTCCCCGAGCATTCCAGGGTGGTGCAGAGGCACAGGCACACACAGCCCCAGAGGGCCGCTCTCCTGAGCAGTCCCTCACATCTGGGCACCATGCTGGAGAACCCCAGGAGACTGTTGGGAGACACAGCCCTCCCCCAGCCCCTGGGAAGAGAGAGATGCTTAGAGATGTTTCCCAGAGATGCCACTGCAGCCTGCCTTGTTAACTAGTGGTTTACGATGTCCTGTCTAGGGTGTCCCTCCTTGTTTCCTGGGAAGCAGCCTAATCAACCCAGTCATGCTGAGTCAGAGAATCTTCAAGTTGGGAGGAACCTTCTCATACTGCAGTTGGGGAAACTGAGACCCCACTCTGCAGCTGACCCGGCATTAGTGTGAGAATGACACCACAAGGAACACTAAAAATTAGTAAAGTAAGGGAAACGGCTGTGTGAATATATATATATTTTAACCAATGACCATTCAGTTCATTTCAAAACAAAACGGGCTGCTCAGCTTAGCTCCTGTCTACTTGGTTTGGCAAAGACCCTCCCACAGCTGGTCCCCCCGGGGGATCATGCTTCCTGGGATGGGCATGGTACAGGTCTAGAGGCGCTGAGCTCCCAGACTTGTGCTGTGCTAGCACTTGCGAGGCCAGGCGTGGGCCCTGGCCTTCCCCACCCCACAGAGGCGTGGGCTTGGATGCTGGGTCTTTCCTGGGGATGCCGTCAGTTGTTTGAGCCCATCCGTCACCCCAGCCCTGTCTCTTGTCCTCAGCAGGGCGGGGATGGCCGCTTCCCAGCACGTGCAGACTTGCCTGTGGAAAGTTCTCTGGGAAAAGGATTAGCAGGCCCAGGAGGGCATGCTGCCACCATCCCTTTGCTTTGTGTCCTGCTGAGAAGCATTTTGCTCCTCTTGCATCTGGTTCTAGGACCGTGGCAGTGTATTGTAGACAGGCTCACCACACCCTCGCCCTAATCCCTCCTGACAAATGGTGATTACCTGGCCATAGGGAATGGCAGGGGAACTCAGCATTCTCCTCTCTGACAGCCAGAATCTCAGGGACCAGAAAGAATAGAGGTGGAAAAACAGGACTCCCATGTTACCATAGCAAACAAGGCAACTCATGTGTCTGCAGCCTATGATTGAAACCACCGTGTTATTACAGCGCAGGAAACAAACAGATGAAAGGGCGTTTCTCTCTTCCTCCCTTTCCAGGGCTGTTTCAAAGAGACTTTATTTTTCCTGCTGACTTTTTACCACGAACAGCGTCTTGTTCCCAGAAACTCCAGTTTCCATACCTAAGAAAACATTCCGTGGACCTAGAACCCAAAGGAACAGCCGCTGAGTCCTAGTGGTTTATCGCCTGGGATCTGGATATCGGGAATATCTTTTCCTTTTCTTTTAAGTCTTGGGGATTGAACCTAGGAACTTTGCATTGAGCCACATCCTCAGTCCTTTTCATTTGTATTTTTTTAATTTTGAGGCAGGGTCTTCCCCAGTCACCTGGTTGCCTAGGCTGGACTCGAACTTGTACCCCTGCCTCAGCCTCCTGAGTGCTGAGATTACAGGTGTGCGCCACCACGACCAACAGGATCTGTTGTCTTTTGTCTTTTCATTTTGTTTTTATTAAAGTGACACATATGGCAAAAAATAATTCAAATAACACACACAAATCTACGAGGAGACTAAGAATCTGAAATCCCACCATTTGAAATAACACCTTTTGACTTTTTTTTTGTACCCAGGATCGAACTCACGACTGTGCGCTTGTAAGGCACTTAGGCCCCAGCCCCCAACTTTTGACATTTTGATGAACTTATTTCCATACCAGTCTGTGTAATCTTACATGATTCTGCTGCTCCGTGGCCTGATTTATGTATTCACGGTTTGTCAAGGAGCCCTTTTTATTATTCTGTTGGAATATTTGTATTACCCATTACTAAGGCAAGAAATCAACAATCTTACCAGCATAACAGTTTATGTGTTAATAGTTCTTTGTGCGTCTTAGACCCCATGTAATCCTGAAGCTGACAGGATGACCCTGGGACATTCATCTCTCTTCTTTGTACATGTAATGTAAAATTCTCTCTCATCTGTGCAGTACTTTACAACTTAAAGAGCATTTTCATGTTATTTTATTTGATTGTCACCAAGTAAGATAATTGAATGATTCACATATTCAAAATCAGAATGATAACAATGGCCATAACCACACTGGTTGTGAAATAAATGAGTGTGTGCCAAGCTCTGTGCTGGATCCATTGCAGAAGTGTCTCACTTAAGCCTCATGACCCCCCACCTTTTTTTTTTTTCCGAGATAGGGTCTCACTCTGCAGTTCAGGCTGGCTGCAAATTCATGGTAACGCTGATACCTCAGCTTCCTGAGTGCTGAGATTACAGGTGCGTGCCACCATGCCTGGTCCGTATCCCATTTTAAAGGTGGCATGACTAGGGCTTAGGCAACAATTTGATCAGATTTCCACGTGGGATTCTAATTCAGGTGTGTGGCTAAAAGTCGCTATTATTAGCTAGATGGGATGGCACATTCTTGTAACCCCACCATTTTGGCAGACTGAGGCAGGAGGACCACAAGTTTGAGCCTAGCCTGGGCAATTTAGTAATTTAGCAAGATCCTTCTCAGAAATAAATAATAGCTGGATGTGGTGGTGCACACCTGTGATTCCAGCACTCAGGAGGCTGAGGCAGGAGGATTGTTGCAAGTTCAAGGTCAGCCTGAGCTACAAAGTGAGTTCAAGGCCAACTCAAACTACATGGCAAAACCCTGTCCCAAAAAGACAAATATTATAAGAAGAAGGAAAAGAAACAGGAGGAGGAAAAGGAGCAGCAGGAGGAAGAAGAGGAAGTGAAAGAGGAGGAGGAGGAAGGGAAGAAGTGGGCTGAGAATGTAGCTCAGTGCAAAGCCCCAGGGTAAAATCCCCAGTACATTTTTTTTCCCAGTACATTAAAAAAAAAAGTTCTGTTATTAACCCCTGCATCATATTGCTTCTTGTAACAAGTACTCTTTGTACAGGACTTCAAAAAACACTACCATGTACTGTGTCTCAGTTTGGGCTTTTTGTTTTGTTTTTTGGGATTTTTTGAGACAAGGTCTCATTAGGCAGTTCAAGCTGTTTTTTGTTTGTTTGTTTGTTTGTTTGTTTTGTACCAGGGATTGAACTCACAACCTCGCACTTGCCAAGCAGGCGCTTGTGCCACTGAGCTAAATCCCTGGCCCAGTTCAAGCTGTTCTTAAACTAGCTATGTAGTCCAGGCTGGCCTCCAACTTGTGGCCATCATCCTGCCTCAGCCTCCTGAGTGCTGGGAGGTGATCTGAGTTTTATTAAAAAAAAAAAATCAGAGATGTTAAGCGATTTGTTGCAGTCTCAGAGCCAGGAGTCCAACCGTTCTGATTGTGGTTCTGTCTGCCAGTCTCCACCACCTGCACTAGCCCATCTCCCAGTTAAAAGGCTCTCCATGTCCAAGCGCTCAAGTCTCCGGCGTGGAGAGCTCTTCCTAAGATCTTGGAAAAATCCTTCCTTTGGCAGTGAAATTGGTCTCTTCCATAGAGGCCGAGCTCTTTGTCACATCGTGTACCAGCTGGGAAGAAGGAGGTAAAGCTCGTGGCACTCAAATCAGATTCAAATCACCCCTTTGTCATGAGTTTTTTGTACTTTTGCCATAAGGAAGAGTTAGTCTGTCTCTTTCTTTTCCTTTCTGAAAGGCGGAAAAGTGTGTTTATTTTTGAGGAGATGATGAAAGAAAATAGAATGAGATACAGAAAAACCAATTAAACACAGACAGATGGAAGAAACAAGGAATTAAAATACATCTGAGGCAATCAAAACTAATACTTTCCCCTTTAGAGATAACAGTTTTTATTTATGAAGCAGTCCTTGCTGGAATGAGTTCAAAGCACACAATGGGTGTTGGCTCATTACCTCACCCAACAATCTGGCAGCTAGGAAAGGAGAGAGGTAATTATTCCCATTTTCCAGGTTGGGAGACTGAGCCACAGGCATGGAGCCTTGCTCAAAACCAGAGCTGAAGACAGAAGGCAAACCTCCTGCCAGCTCCCTTCCTCCCACTGTGTACAGGTTTGCTGCTTGCAGATGTCCTGAGAAAGGACAGCCCACTCAAAAGCAGCCACTACTCAGGGGGAACTACAGCTCCCAGCAGATCCGTGGGAGCTGGGCCGTGCCCCAGGGCCCCTTCCAGATTCCCAAATATGGAGAAGGACTGGACCTTGGCAGAGGGACAGAATGCTTACCCTTGAGAGAGAGAGAGAGAGAGAGGGAGAGAGAGGGAGAGAGAGGATGAGGTAAGTTTGAAATATTTAACTCTATCACCTAAGTATCTGCCCAGTCTTTGAACTGCAAACGCCTAGCCCCCGAAGTCCTACTCTTTTAATAAAAAATGTCACTAGAGGATCCCACTTTTTAAGATCAAGCGATTAGTTCGGCGGAACACTGTTTTCTCCTGGGAGCAGGTGCATGACACCAGGGCAGCTGCGGTCCCAAGAGGCCAGTTGCCCATTTCCTGAGTCTAAGATGGAGGTGACAGGAAGAAGCTGCTCGCAGGGCAGGGAGAGCTCCAGAGGCCAGGCCGGGGCAGGCCGGTGAGGCGAAGGACAGCAGCCCTGGGAGGACAGGGGTTACTCCTGCCCAGCCTCAGAGGCTGCTGAGAAAGCATGGCGCTGGAGATGCAAACCGAATCAAAACCAGATCTCTGCCTTTAGGAGGTTTACGATGGGAGCGAGGGCACAGAGGAGAAGACAGGCAGAGCAAGGCAGGATGTTATGAGTCACTGTTCATTGACTGACCCACCACATACCTGGCACTGTTCTGAGCCTCTCGGGATGGGACGATGTTGTGCCAAAAGAAAAAGCTTCTGCCCTCCTGGATGTTGCTTTCTGGCAGCCCCGACGTCAGGGAGAGGGCTCGGAGCAGCAGGAACAGTGGGGGTGCAGAGGCCTGAGGTGGGTGCGTCCAGAGGGTCTGGAGCAAAGGCTGAGCAGCTGGAGGGCAGAGCACGAGGTGAGGTCGTAGGAGCCGAAGCCAGAGGCCAAGGCCGTGGCCAGACGGGGCAGGGCGCCGGACGGATTAGAAGAATGAATTTGACTCTCACTGTAACAGGAAGCCGTGGTTTCGAAGCAGTGCTCTGGAGTGATCTGGACCAGAGGACTTCAGAGAAGGAAGGAGAGGCGTCACAGAGCTGGGGTGGCAAGGAAGGCCTCTTAGTGGAAGGGGTGTTTGGATAAGCTTTCTAAGGGACGGAGAAGGCATCCCAAGCAGGAGGGACCTCAGAAGCAAGGTGTGCACTCAGGATGGCACAGGGGATGTGTCCGTTCTCCACGGGCCCATCCGCATGCTTGCGGCCGGGATGGTGGCTGTGGTGGGTGGTGAGTTTGGAGACAGACGGCTGGGACAGCTTTTGCAGGGCTCTGTGTCAGGACCTCAGGCCACTGTGAACACAGAGACCTGGATGCACAGAGGCATTTTTCACAGCCTGAGAACTTAGTGTCCCCCAGGAGGCCAACACTGTCCCCTGAAAGCTCGGTTGCTTTGAAGGCTTTTGAGCCCTGCATTGTAATCAAGGCGACCAGACTGCACAACTCCGAAGGACACCGTTTGCTAAGTCTTGTACGGGAAAGGCACCTAGCATGTGACATATCCTGTGAGACGCATGGCCCTCCTTGGAGCTGTGCCAAGCACAGGGACTGGTTGAGAGTGTAGAGGACAAAGTGACCTAGCCAAGAGACCTACGCACAGCCAGGCCCCATTCCGACCGCCACGCACCTCTGCCCACTGGACAACTGACTCTCAGAAGACTCCTCCATCCTGGAAAGGCGAATCCTCCTGACTTTTGCTTATCTGTGGCCTCTTCCGGGAAGAGCGTCCCTGAACTCTCTCCTCCGTCCAGTGCATTAAGAGCTCCTGGTGTGTAGTTCTGTGTCCATTGTATCCTATGTTTACCTGTGTTGCTAACTACCCACGTGCTGAAGTGAATTCCCACCAAACCACTAACTCCGGGGGCCTCAGCTGTGCACTTTACTTTTTTATTTTTATTTTTTAAAGACAGGTTAAGTTCAGGCTGGCCTTGAACTCACTATGTAATCTAATTGATGCTGGCCTTGAACTCATAGTGATCCTCCTGCTTCAGCCTCCCGAGTGCTGGAATTATAGGCATGCGCCACCATACCTGGCTTGTGCACTCTATTTCTATATTTCCAATACCTTTTTTCTTTTTCCTTTTGTGTGTTTGTGTTTGTTTCGAGACAGCGTCTTACTGTGTAATTCACACTTGCCTCAAACTCACTATGTAGCCCAGGCTGGCTTTGAATTTAAGACAATCCACCTGCCTCAGCCTCCTGAATGCTGGGACTACAGGTATGTACCACCACATCTGACCCTGTTTCCAACTCCTAATTCACAGGGTGTCAGGCTATGGATATTTGTTGAATGAATAAATAATTAGAACTCCTTGGCCTAATGAGTAACCAAGTCTCTACCAGCAAGGCAAAATAAAAGGCATCGGCCTCAATTTTCCACACCAACTTGTCTCACATGAAACGTCACTTCCTGAAAGACCTATGCTCTCAGGCCTACTTCCACCTCCCTCCTAGTCCTCACCGCCCCCCATCTCACCATCCTTCACCCCAAGGCTCCCCTTGGGCACTTGTTTGGATAAGAAAACACTGAGGTCTCTCTGGATTGCCAAAAAAGAGCACATGGTGCCCTTGGATACAACCTTCCTTCCTCTTCTCCCTCTTTTCCTCCTCCTCTTCTTCCTCCTCCTCCAAGCCCTCTTAAATTGGGAGGGCGCTGGCAGTCGGTCCCCTTTCTAACTGTGCTGACTCAGCTGCACCCCACCCACCCAAGCCCCCATCTGAGCTGAGGACCTGATGCCACCAGAGAGGACACAGAGGTGAGAATCAAAAAATAGGATTCATGCAAGCAAGTAGAGAAGTGGAGACTATCAGTGTTTAGCTAGGAGACTGGAGGGGGCTCTGCCCTCCTGGGCCTTCCTCTGGGCAGGTTGGAGAAACAA
Source organism: Dolichotis patagonum (assembly GCA_004027295.1). Taxonomy (NCBI): domain Eukaryota; kingdom Metazoa; phylum Chordata; class Mammalia; order Rodentia; family Caviidae; genus Dolichotis; species Dolichotis patagonum. Next base: position 13,917 of record PVJX010041941.1, read on the forward strand.
GGCTGAAAGCAAAATGCAAGATGCCCTAGTAGGAGCCTCCTTGATCTACTTGGTGTAGATCAACGGGGTGTCTGCTTAGACGCAGGGGCAGAGTGAGTGTGAGGCCCTGGAAGCCCTTCCTACCCTGGAAATCTGTGCTGAGGCCAAGTGGAGCCTTCCTGGGACCCAAGTGCTTTCAGGCAAAGGGATGAGTCTCTGCAGTGTGGGACTCGTCAGCAGAAAGTCTCGGGCCCAGGCCCTCAAAGAAAACTGTTCACCAGAAGACGGTGGCCCAGGTGTCATCTTTCTTTACTCTTTTCTCTTCCTCTTCTCCTTTTCCTCTTGCTCCTCTTCCTCTTCTTTCTTTTTCTCTTCCTCCTCCTATGTTGTCTGGGCTGGTCTCTATCTCTTTAGGTTCAAGCAGTCTGCCTGCCTCAGCCTCCTGAGTAGCTGGGACTATAGGCCCATGACACCATTCCCAGCTCAGGCTTAACCCTAACAATCCTCTTAGG
>PVJX010041942.1:0-14411 GCA_004027295.1 Dolichotis patagonum
TTGAATTTCTCTATAGCTTTCCCTATTTGCATATTTGTTTCATTTGATATCATTTCAGACATTTCAGGTGTATGGCTTCTTTTTTCTTCTATGTACACAGCTTCTAAGCTTTCTTGGAGAGGGCTAGAGCTTTGATCCTGCCTTTTGGTCTTTCCTTTTGTCATTTTTCTATATTTCCTTGCTTTGAGTGGTGTTCCAATGCTTTCTCTGCATGTGTGGCGAATTACCTCTTGCACCCTCAGTTCCTGGAGGGGCAGTGGCTCCCCCACAAGCTCTTGGCTTCCTCACAGGGTCCTAACTCCCCTCTGTGGGCTCCTGGCTCCCTAAGTTGTAAGGCAAATGCCCGGCGTGGTCACCCCAGAGCCTGTGGAATCTCAGGCAGGCCAGGCCACCATACTTTGTCCCAGGCAGGTCTCCAAGAGGTTCCCTGTGAGTGAAAGGTGGGCCTACAGGTCCCAAAGAGTCATGCCAAAATGCTAGTTTATGCAAAGTTCCCGGTCCCAAACAGACCTGGCCAAGATGCCAGTCTCCGCAAAGTTCCCAATTCAAACAGCCCAGGCCTCTCTGCGGGTCCAGGAGGTTCCTAGTCCCAAAGAGTCAGGCCGCGATGCTGGTCTCTGGGAGATTTCCTCTGGGTGAAGGGCAGGGCTATGGGCCCTAACAGACCTGGCCCAGATGCCGGTCTCCGGGCAGTTCCCTGTGGATGAAGGGTGGGCCTACCAGTCCCAAACAGTCGGGCCGAGATGTTGGTCTCCGCAGACTTTCAATCCAAACAGCCCGGGCCACTCTGCGGGTCCGGGAGGTTCCCGGTCCCAAAGAGTCAGGCCGCGATGCTCTTTTGTGGTTTCTTATCACATAGAGCATTATTTTCTCATCTTTGACTTTCGTCCATAAACCTTCTTTCAGGTTAATTATATTTCTTATATAGAGCATCTTGATCAACCCTATCTCCTGATTCACTCTGCCTGTGTTTCTTTTTATTAGTGTATTGAGACCATCTTTGTTAGTGATTATGGCCAACTTTCTCTGTCTCATTTCTGCCATGCTATTTTTCTGCCATTGGTTGTCTACTGTCTACTTTTCCCCTTCATTCCACCGTCTGACCTGTTTTTTGAGGTCTCTCTGCTTCTGTTCCTGAAACCATGATCTTTTTTCTTTCTCTCTAGAATGTCCTTCAGTATTTTTTGTATGGTTGGATTGGTATTCATGAACTCCACCAGTTCCTCTTTGTCATGGAATCATCGTGTTTCTCCATTAATTTTGAGAGATAGTTTTTCAGGGTATATCAATCTAGGTTGGAGGTTATTTTCCTTCAGGGCTTGGAATACTTCACTCCAAGCTCTTCTTCATTTGATGGTTTGTATCTAGAAGTCTGTTGTGATTCTTATGGGTTTTCCTTTATAGGTGATCTGTTTCTTTTCTTTAACAGCTTTTAATATTATGTTCTTGTGATGAATTTCTGGGATCTTGATTATTATATGTCTGGGTGTAGATCTATTTTGGTTATAACTGGCTGGAGTTCTGTATGCCTCATATATCTGGATATCATTTCCTTTTCCTATGCTTGGGAAGTTTTCTTTAATTATTTCTGTGAATAGCCTTTGTATTTCAGGTGTGTTTACCCCTGCTTCTTTACTCAATTTTTTTTCTTAAGTTATAGATCCTCTTGTCATCTTCAAGCCTTTGTATTGTTACTTCCTGGTTCCTTGTTATTTTTAAGAGATCTTTCCTTTTGCGATCACAAGTTACAAACCTGTTTACAAGGTTTGATAGTCTTTTTGGTTTCTTTCAAGCAGTTTGTCCAGCTTTCAAAGGAGTTTTTAATTTTCTAGTAATCACTTTGACTCTGTTTCATGTATTCTAAATTTTTTTATATTCTTCATCGAAGATTTCCCTCTTTTTTTTGTGCTCCTCTATTCTTCCATCTGTGTCTTCTTGAGAGGTGCTTAGCATTTATTTTATTATTTTTCTTATATCTTCCTTTACTTGTATTAATATTTCTGTTTAAGTTCTTTTATAGTTTCATGAATTTGTTTCTTTATGTCAGATGCTGTTGCAGAAACTACAGGTATGCAACTCCAATCTCTTCTGTGGTTACCTTTCCTGGGCCAGTACTGCTTGGGTTGGAGGCCAGAGACTGCCTTTTGTTTCTTCCTCTTGTCATGTTCCTGGTTTCTTCCAGGCAAGTGGATAGTGGGGTCCCTGGCACTTCCTGTATTGGTTATAATTACTCTGAAGCATGCTGGCTTCAGCATTGCTGCTTCCCCCAATCTGCTGGTGACTACTGGAGTATGAGCAGGGGCAGGGCAGGCTGGCCCCTCTCTTCTGAGCTGGTTAACCACTGGGAGTCTTCACCTTGTTAGTGTGTGCTGTGTGGGTGGGATTAGTTAGGAATAGCTTTAGGGAAACCTCAGCCTTGTCTATTGGACCATGCACAGGGGCAGGACTCAGTCCAAGCAATTTTTACCAATCTGTTTTGTGCTAGGAGTGGCTGAATGAAGCTGGCTGCAGTTCTGGTTCCTGGCTTATCCTGCCGGACTCCAAAATGGTGTGCAGCCAATCGCCCACTTCTGTGGGCAGACTGAGTCCCCCGCACTCACTGCAAGCTGGTGCAGTTCTCCAGTCCGCTGCTCTCCTCCATTACTGCATCTTCCCACTGAGGCCTTTGGGCTTGCCAACCCCCATCTTCACTGTGACTGTGTGTCTCCAGATTCCAGTGGCACTTTGCACACAGTGGGACCAGCTCCAGTGAAAGCGCATCTGGCTACCACCTTCTGTTTTAGTTTTTCTTTTCTTTTCTTTTTTTTTTTTCACTTTAGTTTCATCCTGGGGCAAGAAGATCCTTTTCTTTCCTTCTGGTTTTCTCCAGAATGCTATATTCCAGCATCTGGACTGTTTCTCTCAGGCCTTTTACTTTGCTGCTTATTGTTCTGCCAACAGATGCCAGAATCCATCTGTTGTAGTCAGGGGTTGTACAGAGAACAATTAGAATAAGGACGTGGAGTTTATAATAATATTTTTATGATGGTCACCATAGTTAACATAAGAAAATGCAGGAAATCTATCCACAACACCAAAGACATAGGATATTTAGTCAAGGACCTAAATCCCACAGCATTGTCCCACATGAGCCCCGATAAAGGTCCAGAGCTCATGACAATGCCTCCCACAAGTCCAACTGGAAGTCTAGAGCCCACATGAATGACTCACGCCAGTCTCTTTTATGGATCTGTGCCAGGAAGGCCCAAAGGTCAGCGGTGGAAACTAGGAAGTCTATGCCAGCAGGGTGAAGGAGCTGTGCTGATAGGCTATGCTGGAGCCGAGATGTCACACTCACAACGAAGACCAGGGCTGTCCTGAAAAACACCACAGCCATCCTCAGCAACATGGAGGCCCCAAGCTCCTCCTCTGACAAGCACAGCCAAGCACATGCCAGGAAGCCTGTGTGACGAGTTCATCCTGGAGACCAAGCAGCCATGTCTTCCCTCTGGAGCCAGGAAGCAATGCTCGATGTGAGGACCAGAGCTTCTCCAGGAGAACCAATGGCTCAAACAGCAACTTGTAGGAGACCTCACAATGCCTCAATGCACTAATGTCTTGATGCCCTCAATGCTCTTCTTTCTCCTTCTCCACATCTCCATTTATGCTGGCAACCTTCCTCAGGTGAAACATCTCCACTCAGCGCCATGCTGATGTAATTCAGCTGGCATTAAGTTGACCACCAGTTCTCAATCCATAACCCCATCTATGGTTCTGTTCTTAAAGATGAGGAAACTGACATACAGAGAGAGAGGTCAATTGATGTGTTTAGAGTCACTCAGTCAACAAGTGTTAAAAATCTAAATTTGTGCTCTGGTAATTGGCTGTTGGCCCATATTACATCACCTTGTACATTGTCTTATATGTGGGTGTTAAATTCATGGTAGGAAATATGGCACAGAAAAGACAATGTAGTTTTTAGTCTCCTGTTGTGCATCTATTGAGACTTCATTTGATTGAGCTTTGCAAGTAGGAAAATAAGTCCCCATATTATTCATGAAAAAAGGAGTGAAAAGCAAAAAGAGGTGTTGTCTTGCTGAGGCTGACAGAAAGATGTACTTGCAGAGCAAGTTAGAACCAGATGCCTCATAGCACCCTAGTGTCCTTTCTCTGTACCAGAGCCCTCTCTCTTTCCTGCACTGGGGGGCTGTGCTCATGCCTAGACAGTTATTTCCAGCTTCCCTGGAGCTGGGCCTCCAGAACCCCAGAACACTGTGCTAGGGGTGGGGTGTGTGGTGAAAGGAGCAAGCAAAAATCAGAAAACACACTTTCTGTGGGGTTCTGGTGACACTTGCAGTTCTAATATTGTGTTGAGGCAGACTGTGGGCTAAAGATGGATTCTGGGACAGGGGAGGTCTGTAGATGGAGGTGTTTGTGTTTGTGTCTAGAGAGGTGAAATCAGTCATTCACTCAGGTGGTCGTGGGAAGGGAAAGATTGTATAGTCTAGGGGTGGAGAAAAGCTCTTTTAATCAGGACTTTTGTGGAAATTATCCTGAATAAAGTGATGGAAAATGTTGGTAATATGATAACAATAATAATTACAGGCTTTATACTATTGTGTTATGTTTGATATTATTGTATTTGAAACTATGCTCAACTATAGCAGAGTAAGTGATATGGTGTTAGCTACTGTTGATGTCCAGTTGTCTTAATGTAAAGTACTGTGTTGCCTATGTTGTCCTGTTCTGATCTGCTCTGTACTGCCCTCTTTAGTTTAATTCTCTTTCAAATAAAAATTTAAAAAAAACAATAATAATTACAAAGATCAAATAATAATAACACACAAAAGGAAGTAAAAAATGTATGTATACAAAAGATAGCTAAGATAATTATACTGCTGAGTTTTTTAGCTTATTGAAAAGAGAGGTTTGTGCTTATATTGTTGGATCAATTATGCATGTGTATATGTTGTTATCTGAGCAACTACTTTGAAGACAACAATATGCAACACATTAACCATTGTCAATTTTCTATTACCTTGTTTTTGAGATTCTGTACTTTGCTTTTGTTGTTTTTTTCTCTTTAGTTTATTTTTTTAATTTTAAAGAGAATAAAAGAAAACAAAACAAAATGAAATAGAACAAAGCAAATCAAAACAGAACAATGCAAGCAACACAGCATTTCATAACAAGACCACAGGACATCAACAGTGGCTACCATAATGTCTCTTGTTTTAATAGTTGAGCATATTTACACACAATAATAGCAAACATAACAAAACAGTATAAAACCATTCAAAGAATGAAAGCATTACAGGACTTCAAAACCAGATAGCATAAATTGAACAGTGACTACTCTAATATCTCATTTTCCTCAAAAAAGTTGTCCATACCATCACACATAATAAAATCAAATGAAACACAACAAGGTAGAACCAATCAAAACAGAAGAACAAAGGCAAGGTAGGACTTCAAAGCAAGATGATAGGAAATCAGAAATGGCTACTTTAACGTCTCATTTTCTTCAAAATAGCTGTTTATACTGTCATGCATAATAAATCAAACAAAAGAGAATAAAACCAGTTAAACAAATGAATGAAAGCATTTTAAGACTTCAAAGCAATATAGTAGGAAACCATGATTACCACAATATAGCCCATTAAATTCAAAATAGCTGTCCATACCATCAGAGTAAAATCTAGCAAAACAAGACAGAACAACACCAAACCTAACAAAATTGTGAAAACAATACAAGAATTCAAGATAAGACAATTAGAAATTAACAGTAGTTTCCAACTTTCCCTCCCAAATGTTTTGTTTCCTATCACTCTTACAGTAACTATTTTGTTTTTGGATCCCATTAACTTCTTCTGTTTCTTATGCTAGGGTTCATGCATAGGAGTTTGAAGTCTTTTGGCCATGAACATGATCTCCAGTTGTGTCCATTTACCTACTAGAGCTTTGAGATTATTCTACTTTATAGCTGGGTAGCTTTCTACTGCATGAGAATATCATATCTTTCTTACTCATTGTGCAGTTGATGGGCAAGTTACTCTTGCTTTTTCTCTGGTCTCCTGTCACATGGAGCAATTGTTTTCTCTCCTTTGATTTTTTTTTTTTTTGGTACTGGGGATCGAACTCATGACCTCACGCTTGCTAGGCAGGCGCTTAAGCCACTGAACTAAATCCCCAGCCCTCTCCTTTGATTTTCAGTCTATGAATTTCCTTTCTTGTATACAGTATATTGATGGGTCTTGTTTCACTCTCCCTGTTTCTTTTTATTGTTGACTTGAGTTCAACTACCTTAATGGTTCCAACCAGCATACATTGGTTTGTCTCTGCCATGCTATCTTCCTGGTGTTGGGCCTCCACTTTTCCCCTTCATTCAATTGCCTGTCTTGTTTGGTGATCCTCCTCTGCTACTGTTCCTGGAACCACAGTCATCTTTCTCTCTCTCTAGAATATCCTTTAGCATTCTCTGTAGGGTTGGTTTGGCAGCCATGAATTCCTTCAGTTGTTCTTTGTCATGGAAGTATCTTTTTTCTCCATTAATGTTGAAGATAGTTTTGCAGGTTAGATCAATCTGGGTTGGAAGTTGTTTTCTGTTAGAATTTGAAACTCTTTACTCCAAACTCTTCTTGACTTGATGGTTTGTCTTGACAGGTCTGCTGTGATTCTGATTGGTTTTCCTTCATAGGTGATCTGTTTCTTTTCTCTAACAGCTTTTAGTATTCTGTTCTTGTGTTGAATTTCTGGGATCTTGATTATTATATGTCTGGGTGTAGGTTTACTTTGGTTATGGCTAGTTGGAGCCCTGTATGCCTCACTTATCTGCATGCCAGATTCATTTATCATGTTTGGGAAGTTTTCTGCTATTACTTTTGTAAATAGCCTTTGAATTTCATTTGTGTTGATCCCTGCTTCTTCACTGACACTTATCACTCTTAAATTATGCTTCTTTGCATCATATTGCAGTTGTTAAATTGTTACTTCTTGATTCCATGTTGTTTTTAAGAGATCTTTCCTTTCACAATCACTAGCTGCAATCCTATCTTAAAGGTTTGAAAGTTTATCTTCAGTTTCTGTCAAGCAGTTTTGCCAGCTTTTGATTGAATTTTTAATTTCCTGGATCTTTCTTTGAATCTGTTTCATGCATTGTAATTACTTTCTATATTCATTCAAGGTTTCCATCACTTTCTTATGCTACTCTTTTTTATTCGTCTTCTTTAGACCTGCTGAACAATTCTTTCAGTGTATTTGTGATTTCTTCTTTTACCTGAGACATTACTTCTGATTTGACTGCTTTTGCAATCTCATGAAGTTGTTTCTTTACTTCAGTTGCTATTCTCTCAGAGATTTCAGGTGTGTTACTTCCATTTTCTTCCATGCATGTATCTCCCAGACTTGTTCTGTGTGGGCTGGAGGTCTGAGATTGCCTTTTGCTCCTTTGTCTTGACATTCTCTTGAGTTCCTCCCAATAAGCTGGTTGTGGGGTCCCAGGCACTTTCCACATTGGCTACCCCTCCATTTTGTAGGGGGATGAGACAGACACCTACGTTCCTCTAACCTCAGATTTACATGGAGCAGGCTTCTCCAGACCTGTACAGCTACACTGGGGCTTCCCTGATGATCAGGGGTGTGTGGAGGTAGAGCTGCTTCTTAGTCTGTGTATCTACAGTGGGACTCCTGTGATGGTGGCAGACACACAGGGGTGTATTTATCTGATTCTGCTATTGGGTGATGGCTGCCTGAAGGAACCAAGGGCCTCCAATGGTGGCCTACAGGTGCACAGGGCTTACCTGGCTGTGTCCCTGCTCCTGCTGGCCACCTGCAGAAAAGAGTCTTCCGGTGGCAGCTCCTTGCAGGTGGAGGCAGATCTGCTGGTTCTCTCTGCTTGTGCTGGCTGCTGTGGGAAAGGGCCTTCTGGTGGCAGCACCTGGCAAGCAGAGGTGGATTTGTCTGGCTCTCTCTGCCCACGCTGTGTGTCAGTAGGAAATGATTTTTCAGTGGCAGCTCCGGCAGGTAGAGGTGGCTCTGTGTGACTCTCTCTGCTCGCACTGGACACCCATAGCAAAGGGCCTTCTGGTGGCAGCACCTGGAAGACAGAGGTGGATCTGCTTTTTTTTCCTCTTTAAAATCAAATCCAATCAAATCAAAAACTAAAAGAAAGAAAAAGTAAAAGAAAAGAGAACAATCATAGTGGTTAACAACAGAGTTCTCCTGAATCTGGCCAGCAGCTCTAGGGTTAGGACTGGCATGAGAACTTGCTTACTTTTTGCATTTTGAAGTTTTGTTTAATGAAGGTTATCTTACAGAAGGCAGAATAGCACTGGAGTCCTTGTGGACAATCTTCCTGCAGTGTACAGGATTGAGGTAGCTCTCAGGTTCAGATCTGCAGGATGGAGGTTCCAAAATGTACTCTGGAACATAGAACAGGTAAGAGAAGAGCATAAACAAGAGACCAGCATAACAGTCAAAGCTCAGAAATCCTAGGGAGCCTGCCACCCTCAGCTTCCTTGGGTTGTCCTTGGAGAGGGGAATCAAATTTTGACCTTAGCTGTTGTTTTCCTCTGAGTTCTGAAAAGCAAACCAGTTCTTGGTTATTTGATCAGAGACTGCTTAGATGCTCACAGTGTACCAAATTAAAATCAAAAAGGATCTAAGGCTGGGGATTTAGCTTAGTGGTATAAGCACCTGCCTGTCAAGTGCAATTTCATGAGTTTGATTCCCTGGTACCAAAATAGATCCAAGACTAAAATATTAAAACAGAAACACTAAACCTACTGGTACAGAAATGAGGCTAAACACTTGAAGGCATAGGTGTAGGCAATGATTTCGTGAATAAAACTGTGATTACACAGGAAATACTAGAAAAAATCAACAACTGGAATCCTATTAAAAAGCTTTTGCATAACAAAAGAAATTATCAATAGAGTGAAAAAATAACCCACATAGTGGGTCAGATTTTATCCAATTGTCCCTCAAACAAGGGATTATTATCTAGAATGTATAAAAAATTGAAAAATATTAGACTACCCCAAATTCAAAGACCCAATCTAGAAATGGGCTTCTAAAATGAATAAACACTTTATGGGTGTAGAAGTAGAAATGGCAAATAAATATATGGAAAAGTGTTCAACATCACTGGTCATTTGAGAGATACAAATTAAGACAATGCTGAGATTCCATCTTACTCTAGAAAGAATGGCTGTTATCAACCAATACAAAATACTAATGAAGCTGTGGGGAAAAAGGAACCCCTCTCCACTGTTTGTGGGAGTGTAGACTGGTATAATTATTGTGAAAATCAGTGGGGAGATTCCTCAAAAAGCTAGGATTTCAGGTCTCATTTGACCTGGCAATTCTCCTGCTGGGTATCTTCCTGCAAGGATTAAAAACATCTTGCCAAAGTGATATATGCACGTACATGTTTTTAGCAACAGTTTGTAATTGCTCAATCTTGGAAACAAACCAAAAGCCCATCAACCGAGGTATGGATAAAAAAAGATGTAGTATTTTATACAATAGAGTGGTACTCATCCTAAAGAAGGATAAACTTTATTTTTTTTTGTTTTTTGTTTTTTTTTAATTTGAAAGAGAATAAAACAAAAGGGGACAGTACAGAGCAGATCAGAACAGGACAACATAGGCTACACAGTACTTTATATTAAGTCAACTGGACATCAACAGTAGCTAACACCATATCTCTTACTCTGCTATAGTTGAGCATAGTTTCAAATACAATAATATCAAACATATCACAATAGTATAAAGCCATGGATAGAGTGAAAGAATTACAGGGCTTTCTGAACCAAATAACAGAAAATGATCAATGGGTACTATAATATCTCATTTTTGATAAAAAGAAAAAAATTTTAAACTTTAGACATTTCTAGGAAAATGGATGTACCTTGAGGCAATACTCTTAGGTAAAATAAATTAGACATACGTGTAAATATTGAATCATTTCTCTGGTGGGAGATACTGAATGTGTAAATAAGGACCAAAATGTATAAAAAGTATTGTAAAATAGGATTGAATTCTTCAAAGGAAAGAGGAACTGGGGAGGGGGACAGGGGCAGGAACGAAGGGGAAAAAGCCCCAAACAGTCCATACTGTAAAGTGAAATAAGTTGGACACATACATTTAAATATCACATTGTTTCTCTAGTATGAGAAACTCAAAGGGTAAATAAGGATAAACATGTATAATACAGGGAAATAGGAAGAGGATATTCCCAAAGAAAGAAGAACAAGGGATGGCGGAGGTGTCAAGGAAGGAAGGAAAAAGAAGAAAAGATAATACAAAGAAGAAAATGGAAACAAAACTTTTGTAAATAGAGGAAGAGGGATGGAAGGGAAGAGAGTAGATGGAGAAAAGAGAAGAACCAAGATATACCATGTACAGGTACAAACTCCCTCTGATGAATGTCATCATTATGTATATCTAATGTGTACTAAAAATAAAATAATAGAATTATAAAAAAAGAGACCACTTAGGAAGTAAGTGATCTCTGAGCAGCAAACCAGTTCAATAAATGTTACTGGAGAGGTTGGGGATTTAGTTCAGCAGCATAAGCACCTGCCTGGCTAGTGCAAGGTCCTGAGTTTGACCCCTGGTACCAAAAAAAAAAAAAAAAAAAAAACTGTACTGGATAAAGAAGCAAAAGATCTTTAAATTGAAAATTATAGTACACTGAAAAATGACATCGAAGATGATATCAGAAAAATGGAATGATATCCCTTGTTCATTGGTAGGAAGAAACCAACATAGTGAAAACGACCTTGCTTCTAAAATTGCCATACAGATGTAAAGCAATCCAAATCAAAATACCATTAGCATACCTCACAGAGCTAGAGAAAACTTTCCTAGTCTTCACTTGGCACCAGAAGAAGCCTAGAATACCAAAAACAATTCTAAGCAACAAAGGCAAGGCAGGGAGTGTCAGAATTACTGACTTGAAATTATACTACAAAGCCACTATGATTAAAAACAGCATGGCACTGGCAAGAAAACAGATCTGAGCATCAATGGAACAGATTAGAAGATGCATAAATAACTTGAAACATACTCAGCAACCTTACATTTGACAAAGGGTTAAGCACTTTCACTGGATGAAAGACAGCCTCTTCAATAAATGGTACCGGAGGGGCTGGGGATTTAGCTCAGTGGCATAAGCACCTGTCTGGCAAGCGCAGTGTCCTGAGTTAGATCCCTGGTACCAAAAAAATGCTAAAAAAATGGTACTGGAAAAACTGTCAAACACTAAAACTAGACAATGTCTCTAAACATGCACTAACTAAAATTGAAATGGATTAGAGATCCAAGTATCAAAATAGAAGCACTAAATCTGCTGGAAGAGAGAATAAGTTGAACACTTGAAGACTTAGTCGTAGGCAAAGATTTTATGAACAAAATCCCAATTGTATGGGAAATATTACAAAAACTTGATAACTCTAATCTCATCCTATCAAAAAGATTTTTTTTCACAACAAAAGACATCACTAATAGAGTGAAAAGACAACCTATAGACAAAGGGCTAATATCTAGAACATATAAAGAACTGAAAAAAAATTGGGTACCTCAAATTTAAAGACCTGATCTCAAAGTGGGCATCTGAGATGATTACACACTTCACAGAGAAAGAAATGCAAACAGCAAGTAAATATATGAAAAGATGTTCAATATTACTGATTATACAAAAGGTGCAAATTACAACAATGCTGAGATTCTTTTTTACCCCAGAAACAATGGCAATTATTGAGAAATCAAATAACAACAAACAGTGGGGCTGTGAGGAAAAAGAAATCCTTCTCTACTGTTGGTGGAAGTGTAGACTGGTGCAACCCACTATGGAAATCAGTGTGGAGATGCCTCAAAAAACTAGGACTAGAAGTCTCTTTTGACTCAGTAGGGTACCTTCCTAGAAGAATTAAAAATATCAGAGCACAGTTGTATATATATATATATATATATATATATATATATATATACACAAATTTATAACAGCACAATTTGTAATAGCTCAGTCTTAGAAACAACTGAAATGCCCATCAATCAATGAATGAATAAAAAGGACATGGTTTTTCTTTATGCAATGGAGTAGTACTCAGCCATAAAGAAGGATAAATGTGCGATATTTCTAGGTGAATGGATGCATAGTATTAAATAAAATAAACTGGACCCTCATATATAAATATCACATTGTTTCTTTGGTGTGAGAAACCTAAAGGATAAATAAGGACCAAAGTGTATAAAAGGTATTGTGAAATAGTAAGAAATTGTTCAAAAAAAGGGGACCTAGGGAAGGGTTAGGGGGAAAGGAAGGAAGGGAAAAGAAAAAAATGATAAAGGAAGGATAAAATGGAAATAAAGGTTTGTAAATGAAGAGGGAAAGGGGTTGAATGGAGGGAAGGGTACTGAGAACATAAGAAGAGGAACCAGGATATAGCGTGTATAGGTACAAGTTCCATATGATGAATGTGATCATTATATTAACAATAAACTTAATTTAAAAAGATTGCATTTGTTAAGTTCCCGAATCTATTGGTCATCCACTATCTTTGCAGATCAGATGTCAAGTCCCCAAAGGCCTGCTTGAATTTTTTCCAAATGTGTGAATGCTAAGTATGAGGTGAGCAACAAGAGGTGTGTACACACATTCTGCACTGAGTCACTGTGTGGCCTTGAGCAAGTTGTACAGCTTCTCATGAGCAGCATAATTTATCCTATGATCAATGTGACTCAGACTGTGTTTAGAAAGAGTAGCTGCAAAGTAAGTTTTGTTAAAGGATGAAGGCCACACAGCAAACTGAGAGCACTGAATCAGAAAGGTAAGCTCCAACTCACAGGTGAATTCTAGAGATGACTTCTTTCATGGTGAGAAGGGTGAGAATTTGAAAATGATGTGCAAAGTTTCCACCCCCACCGTGTCTCCTGATCAGGAGCCTAGATCCCAACATGACCCTACTTCCTATTGTCAGAGAAAAATAATTGTCATCATGTTGACACTCCCACGTATTCCAGATCAAAGCTAAGATCCAATTCCTGAGGGACCCAACCCAGTCTCCTCCCTGTTCCTGAGGTCTTACGCTACAAGCATTGGTCTGTTAATCCCTTCTCCCACCCCTACCAGGTCTAAGTTTTGTATTCATCACTTGTCCTTTCTTTGGGGCCAAAGTCATAAATAAAGTTCTGTTGCCCACCTCTTGGTTTATTTTCCTGTAGGTGTTTATGGTTAGAAGAGAGATCTGTAGGCTATAACCAAGATTTGAAAGGAATGAAGAGTGAAATTACAGCTATTACTCTAACAGCAAATGTTACTAGAGATGAGGTGCGGGAAGCCAAGATCCAAGCTGTTGACGTTTGTTAGAGACTGGTAACCAACACTCACTTGACCTCTCAACCATTCCAGAAGTCAGTGGGGAAGGCATGAGATGGGAACCAGTCCTCTGCTTAGATCAGATCTAAGACTTCCTTTGCCTTTTTCCCAAAACATTGTCCAAGGCCATGTTTACGGAGATTTCAACTTGAGTCCTACAGAACTAATTTTTCTGTCTGTTTTCTTTCTGTTGTTTCTTTCTTTCTTTCTTTCTTTCTTTCTTTCTTTCTTTCTTTCTTTCTTTCTTTCTTTCTTTCTTTTTCTTTCTTTCTTTTGTTCTTTCTTTCTTTCTTTCTTGCTTGCTTGCTTGGTTTCTTTCTCTTTCCTTTTTTAATTTTAAAGAGGATAAAACCAAAGAAAGTAAAATAATAAAACCAATCAAAATGAACCAGTATAAGTGATACAGGACTTCGAAACCTTACAAAATCAACAACAGTTACCGTAATGCCTTTTGTTATCTTCAAAATAACTGCAGATACCTTCAGACATAGTTAAAATTGAACAGAATGGAACAGAATAGAACCAATAAAAACAAAACAATGAATGAAATAAAGGGCTTCAAAACAAGCCAATAGTAAGTCCAAAATGGCTACCATAATATGTCTTGCTATCTTTTAAATAGCTGCTCAAGCCAACAGATTTAACATAATCAAACAAAACAAAATAGAATGAAAACCAACCCAACAAAACAGTGCAAATGATATGGTTTCCAGGTGGGGATCGCTTCCTGGTGTTCTCAACTCCTACAGTCTTCAAATGGTGCTGACTCACAGAGAGAGGCCTGGGTCTGGCTGTCCCCACTCCAGCAGCAACCTGCATATGATGCTGGTTTCCAGGCAGGGATCACCTCCTTGTGAGGTTCAGTTCTCACCCCTGAAGTCTGTGAATGATGCTGACTCACGGAGAGAGGCTTGGGTCTGTCTGTCCCTACTCTGCCAGTGGCCCACACATGGTGCTCATTTCTAGGCAGGGATCACTTCCTGGTGAGGCCTGGTTCTCTCTCTCTACAGTCCATGAATGGCATGGCACTGTTATGTTCTTTTCTTTCTTT
>PVJX010041943.1:0-14409 GCA_004027295.1 Dolichotis patagonum
GTCAACCACACCAGGTCCCGATGCGCCAGGGTCTCTCTCCTTTGGGCCGCCGAAAGTCTGCCACACTCTCAGCCGCCCCCAGAGAGGGAAGGAGCTCCTTGTTCTCCTGACACCCCGAGTCAACCGCACGGTGCAGGTCCCGACGTGCCAGGGTCTCTCTCCTTCAGGCAGCCAAAAGTCTTCCACACTCTCAGTTGCTCCCCAGAGAGGGAAAGAGCTCCTTGTTCTCCCAGCACCCCAAGTCAACCGCATGGTGCAGGTCCCGAGGCGCCAGGGTCTCTCCCCTGCAGGCCCCCTAAAGACCACCATACTCACCTGCTACTTCTTTCTGATGAATTGACCATTCCATTTCCAAAGTTCTGAAATGGCCAACAGACCACAGAAGGAATTCCCTTTAGGCTCCTGTTTGAAACCAGCAGCTACAGTGATCTGCTGGCCTTGCTTCAGGGCCATGGAACATGCCTTTAATACATGAACCTTTGAGGGACATTTGTCCAACTCCAGCAAACAAAAATGGCCTCAGATGTACTTCACTCAGATATTTCTGTTTAACAAAAATCCTCAGTCATTGTGTTAGTCAGATTTCCTGTTGTTAGGACAAATACCTGATATCTACAAACTAAAGAAGGAGAGGTTTACTTAGGTTCACCGTTTCAGAGGTTTCAGTCCATGCTTGCTGGCTCCAAAGCGGAAATGGCATGGTAGAGGGGCATGGCAGAGGGAAGCTGCTCAATCTATGGCAGGCATGAAGCAGACAGAGACAAAGAACCAGGCTGAGAGATATGCCCCAAAGACACACCCCCATTTACTTACCTCCCCCACCTAGGTCCTCCAAACAATATATTCAGCTATGAACCCACTCATCCACTAATGAATGCAGTGCCCCCATGAATACATGAGATACATGTATATGAGATACATGTATATGAGATACATGAGTGCCCCCATGAATACATGAGATACATGAATACATGAGATCACTTCCCCAAAGCTGCCCCCCATGAATACATGAGATACAGGGAAGACATATTAGATCTAAACCATAATGAGCAGGAACCACAATAAGCATTCATTTCATTCGGGTATTTGCAGGTCAGCTGAGGTCATCTGGTGCAGGCTGGGCTCCGCTGGGCAGCTCCAAGTTGCAGGTCTTGTCTGAGTCCACTCCATGTTTTTCTCATCCTCCTTGAACTAGTGGGCTTGCTGGGCCGTGTTCTTCTCATGGCAGTGACAGAAGCACAGGAGAGCAAGTGGAAAAGTACGTCACTAATCTATTATTTTACGCTTTCCTCATGAGCCTCAGAATCTTTCTCCACAAGGTACTGCAACTGCTACTGAACAAAAGAGGACACAGAAGAGGAAGACTATGTGTAAATGCTGTATAACCTCATTCAACCCCAACTGCCTATGATTCTGAAACAACCCTGTGAAACAATAGCATAGAAAGGACACTTGGCTACAGTCGGAAAAATGGATGGTAGTCCAGCTTGGACCTAGTCCAAGCTCTGCTAACACTGTGACCTCGGAAACACATTAAATTTCTCTGAGCATTGTTGCATCAGTTCTGTGACCTCTAAAACCAATTGCTTCAATTCCATAAACACTAACTGAGGGCCTGTTGTGTGCCAAACACTGCTGTCAAGGGACTAAGGAAATGAAGGAGACACTTCTGGTGAATGAGAATGGAAAGAAGGCAGAGGATTGAGGGAGTGATCTGATTTCTGGAGTCCAGTCTAATGCTAGTATTTTGCTAATACAAGACATTTTTGAGCAATAAATCCTGCAGGCTCTCCATCCCTGAGATCTGGAGTAATTAATGTAAGTTCTGACCTCAGAGTGGGGGTTACCTGTTCCACTGTTCTCCACAGCTCCCGGAGTAAAATGCAAATGATATTTCTGAGCCAGCCTCTCCAGGCTCACCTTTCAGATCTTAGGATCAGATAGATCTGGGTATGAATCCCAGCTCTGTTGCTTACCAACCTCAAGACCTTGGGCCATCCACTTACCCCCTGAGCACTATTCACCTTACCTGAGGAATGGAGTGAATAAATCATTGCTGCCTCTTGAAGTGGTCCTGTATACTCCTGTACAAGTGAACTTATGCAAATGCCTGCAACACCGATGCCCTAAGTTCACAACCCTTTCATTCCTGTCCTTCACATGCCCTGAGCCTCAGCTCAGAGCTTCTCTATCCTAGTTGCACAAAGGAGTCCCTGAGCAACTTCTAACAAATGGAGGTGTTCCCAGGCCCCACCCAAACCAAAGAGGTCAGGGAATGGAGACCAAGGAGTTATGCTTTCTGAACCTGCTCTGCACCCCCACCCCCACCCTCTGCTGGGTAACGTTAATGTGAAGTCATAGTTGAGAATCAGTGCTCTAGCTATATTAGTTCAGAAAACCATTGGGAAGGTACATATATTCATATATAAAAATATACATGAGCATATATAAGTACATATAAATATATATGAATATATAAGTATAAATAGATATCTATGAATATATATACTTATATAAATACTTATTGGTTCTGTTTTTATCCTAAATCTGCAGGACAGCTGATAGTGTAAGTTCCAGTCCAAATCCAAAGGCAAGAGAAGACCAAAGTCCCACCTTAAAGATAGAGAGAAAAAATTCAGTCTCACATACTCAGCTTTTTATTCCACTCCGGACGAGGCTTGCCCATATTGGGAAGGTCCTTCTGCTTTATTGGGTCTACTGCTTCAAATTAACAGAACGACATTTGGCCAAATGTCTGAGCAACACCATGGTCCAGTCAAGTTGACCATCCCACTGGCCTCAGCCAACCTCTCATTTTCTAGATAAGACCAGCACCACACCCCCCTCCCAGGCCTTGCTCAGTCTTTTTCTGCCTAAAAATAATTCCCCAGCCCCATTTTTTACTAATCAAACTGTGTTCTACCCAACCAAATAGCTCACACCTTCTCGGGGAGCCTCCCTCCCAGGAGCCGGCTGTGGGAGCATGGGAGCGGAGCTGCTCCAGAATGAGCAGGGTGGTGCCTTCCTCCTCCCCAGCGCTTAGCCCTGGGAGCCCAGAGCCTTTCACAGCTTCACATCTGCTCTCCATGCAGCCAGCTAAGCAAATGATGCAAACCCTTAGAGGAGCAGTCGGGAGGCTCCACCTAGGGAGAGATGCTGGGTCACCTGCTGCTATTGTTCAGGAACTGATTTTGTTTGAAATAAAGTGACAAAATAGTCTAAAGGTCTCCATAACTGACAGGCCTGTATCCTTAACTGAGACCACAGAATGACTCAAATTTGCCTTACTCACACCTCACCCCTGGCCTGCCTACTGCACACTCCAGTTCCCGCAAAGGTGAACCTTTTCTTTGGCTTAAAGACATGCAGACTCACATGCACTCACAAATAATGCTGGTGTGTTTTCTACCCTTATCCCTTTCAAAGATATCCAGGGTGGCCCTCACCACTGTCCCCACTGCTTGGTCTCTCAGGAAAAACATTCTCTCTAGGCAGAACGCCTCATTGAGGGAACCTACACACCAAGTTCCTGAGGCCCTCTGCAGCCCCAAAGCCTCACTGTGCTCTCAAGCAAATTAAGAAAGAGGGTTTTGTGTCACCAACTCCCTGAGCGCCAAAGCCAGGCTGTCTGCTATCAGCCACAGGATCACTACATAACACTTCCCACATCTGAGACCAGTCCTCCCGGCTGAGTGGAGCCCTACCCTGGCCACCTTCTTTGCTACCTCTGCCTCTAGTCACAAACAGCAAACTCAGTCCTGCCAGTCTACTCATGCAGACGACAGATGCCTTGAGACATGGCCTGCCCAGGCTCAGACATGACCACACTTCCACTTAGGCTTTTAGACAGCACAAGAATTGCTTTTCAAAATCTAGGCAGGGGCAGAATGTGGACAACAGCCCAGCCTCTGGACAATGCTCTGAATCTGAGCCCCTCCCCCTCACCACCAGTCCCCACCCTCCAGCTCTGCAAATGATCACCTTGGGGCACACTCAGGTTATTCACCTTTGGGAATCTTCTTCTGCTTCTGCTTTGCTTTATTTAACAATCTACAGGACCCACTCACGTTTCCTCTACTTAGCCATACTCTGGTTCCAGGCACTCATCTGCTTCGTTCCTCAGAGGCCTACAGGGGCACCTTAACTCAGGAGCCCTCCTGCCATGGCTACTCAGCTTTATCACCAAGGTCTCACTCCTAAAACACCATACTGGGGAGTTCTAACAGGACTGTGAGGCTTGTCTCCCTGCAGCTGATATACTGCCTTTTAAACCCAGCTGCCCTTTCTGCCCCATTCTTCGCATACCCTAAGGGCTTGCTGAAGTTCATTATTCAAGGAGAACATTCCCCTGCCTCCACTACCCACCACATCAGGTTACCATCTACCCACAGTGAGAGGAGTGGGTTTGAGGCAGAACAGGAGGTGTAGCACTAGGAATGGGGGTGAAGTGTGACGGGCCTGTGTGTCACGTGCATCCTCAGTGTGTCGTGTGTGTGTGTGTGTGTGTGTGTGTGATGTGTGGCTTGTCTGTGGATATAATGCCCGTTTACATGTACAAGGAGTATATACTGCATGTATGCAAAGTTACATACTTGCATGTGGATGACTCACACATGCATGATGTGTGGCTCCCCTGCATACAACACTCGGGTACCTGTTTACATGTGTGTGCAGTATGTACTGCACGTGTGTGGAAACCAGTGGCTCACCTGTACATGGTGTGGGTCTCTGGTATACGGTATGTCCGCAGTGTGAGCTTGGGTGCAGTGGAGGACATGGCTGTTCTTTGGGCAGCGGTGTGCCTGTTTGAGAGGATGAGAGATGAGATATATAAGGGACCCCCTACTGACTGGCAGGAGGTAGTGGAGCCCTTCTTGGATGGGCCTATCAGACTTCCCAAATGCAGAGCAAGCGTAAGAATGTGAGCCAGCTGGAATGGGCCCAGGGACAAACGGAAAAAAGGCTGCTCCCAAGCAGAAAAACATTAGGAGTCAGTGTGAGGAGCAGGAGACTGGGGGTGGGGTGCTCAGAGTGGAGATCTGGTCCCTTTGGGGGACAGATAAAGGGAGACACAGCTCTAAACAGAAAAATTAGGGAGGCACTCACCAAGCACAGCCTTCAGGAGGCTTGGGAAACAAAGACTTGGGTTCAGATCCAAGCCTCAGCTAATTCCTAGTTATGTGGTCATGGGCAAATGATTTAACTTCAGCCTACCACAGTTTCCTCATCCACAGAATGAACTGCTAGAAAGATGAAAATAAAGTCATATGTGAAAAGGCTTAGCATAGTCCCTGACACACAGCAAGCGCAAAAAAAATATCATAATTGTTGCTTGTTACTGCTCTTCTCCTCCCCAGTCCTAGCCCTGCTGCATCCCAGCCTCTCCCAGAAGACTCGGGGCTGTTAGGCTGGGGGGGTTAGGGGGGCTTACAACACTAGGTCCTCCAGGCATACCACCGTAGCCCCAGGAGGTATGTCTTTGGGGGGGCACCCACAGTGTCCCCCTGCTCACCTATCAGAACTGCAGCCTGCCTGCAAGGGCAGCTGTTTTTGGGGAGGTGACATGTGTACAAGTGCAAGTGTTTGCATTATGCGTGTTTGAGGGCAGCTGCCATCCTGGGGCTGGAACCACAGCCAAGCCCTGGAAAGCAGTTGTTCACTCATCTCTTTATTCATGGTTTAAGAACCTTCAAGGAACCATTGTAGAAGCCAGTGACAGGACAGTGACTGCAATGTTAGTGTTCAAGTATGCCAGTATCACATACCATTTTAAAATATCAAAATTGATATATTTGTTGGCCTAATACCTCTATGTCACTATTTGCTAAAATTTGAAATCTGAATATTTACACTTTGAAAGACACCCAGAAAGTTTTATGCTACACCAAAATTTCTAATCGATTCAAGGAGAACTCCTTTAGAAATCCATCAGTCCGTATTGCTCCCCAGGTGTCTTTAAAATCCCATGACCTGCGTAGTCAGGTTGATAGGTCATTGTTTTCTCATTTGGTTATTTAGTTTGGTGTTACTGGTCATTTACAGTCCTCCCAAAGATCATCTTGATTTTGCTGTGCTTCTGAGGACCTGATGGAGACTCCTCAGGTGAGCATGGGAGTCTCCTTGAGGCAAACAAGAGGTGAGTAAGATAGCAGCACTGGGGAAAGGCAGGGAGGTATGAAGGGAAGACAGAAGTGTCCCAGGTCTTCACGCTCTCCTTTACCCAGGGCGGGATTTTCTGTGCTCCCCTCCAAGAAGAGGGCCAGATCGCTAGTTGCTGTCCCCTCCCTTTAGTTTAGTTTAGTTCTGTCATTTCCCTGGAAGAAAAAAAAAACTTCATCTATCCTGTACCCTGTGTTTCCTGTGTTTCTCTTAGGGAGAACTTAAGACAAAGAATAGAAGATCTTGGTGGCTTTATCTTCCCTTTTTGATAAAATGTCAGTATTTTGATCTTTCTCAAAATACCTTATTATCATTTTGATCAAATGTTTTACCTACTACAGTACAATGATGTTCAGAATGCCCTACCCTTGAGGAATCTGTATTTGAGTGGGGAGGCACTAAGGAAGTTAGCACAGACATAAGATAATCTCATGTAGTGATATGGGCTGGCTTGGCTAGTTCTTGCCACACTATCAACCATACTAAGACCTTAGAGTTTGTTTGTTTGTTTGTTTGTTTGGAATGATAACTTGTTTCTGTTCATGAGTCCACACATGAGCTCTGCAGTTCTCCTGGTTTTATCTGAGCTCCTTCATTTGTCAGCAATTGGCTCCAGGTGGCTCTGTTTCTGAGCAAGGTTGGTGGAACCTGTAGCACATATGCTGCAGCTGGCTGTTTTCATTGAAAGCTCAAAAGGTTTGCCATTGCTGGGCTAGCGTGTCTCAGTTCTCCACGAAGCTAACTAGGCTTCTTCACACAGCATTACAGGGGTCCCAAGAGTGAGATGGAAGACTGCAAGGCTCAGAGATGACATGCATTTACTTTCAAAATATTCTATTGGTCAAACTAAGTCATAAGTACAATCCATATTGAATAATAAGAAACCAGATTCCATCCCTTAATGAAAAGTGCTGCAAACGCCCATCAGTGTTACAAAGAGGGATGGATAAAAGGAGTGATGGGAAATTGTGCCATTTTTTGCAATCAATGGCATGACTTATAAAGAAAACGAAAAGGAGTGGTGGGATATGAAAGCAACATGGTGGGAGCTTCTTTATACAAGACGACCAGAGAAGACCTCTTTAAAGAGATAATATTTTAGAGGAGGTATGAGTAATAAGAAAGAGCAACTTTACTTAAAAGATTATATAGATGAGCACCAAAAGCAAAGAGCGCAGGATGTGCAAGTGCCTTGCACAGCACGGAAATCTCAATTGCATTCAGGATTCAGAAAGAGAGGTTGGGGCTGACTAGAGCAGACAGATGGAAGGGGGAAATACCAGGAGATTAACTCAGAGCTAAGCAGGAAACAACCTAGGTGGTGATAAGATACTTGGATTTTATTTTTAATGGGACATGAAGCCAGTGGAGGGTTCTGAACAGGGAAGTGAAATGATGCAATTGAATCTTTGAGGAGGACTCTGGCTGCTGAGGAGAGAATAGGTGCCTTTTTACTTTCTCATTACTGGGACAAAATATCTGACACCTACAAGTTAGAGGAGGAAAGGTTTATTTTAGCTCACAGTTGGTAGAGGTTTCCAAGGCAAGGCAGCACAACAGAAAGGCAAATGAGGAGAGAAATAATCCCTGGCATGGCAGGCAGGAAGCAGTGAGACTTCCTTCTTCTTTCCTTTTGTATTCAGGCAGGCTACAAGCCTATTGGTTGATACTACCCGCACCCAAAATGAGTCTTCTCTGATCAGTAAGTCCATCGTCAATACCTAGAACTATGCTAAGCCAATCGGTGAACTAATCCAGTATCACATACTCATGTTCCATACTACACACCCATGGCCCATTCACTCCTAAAAGTCCCATTTACAAGGGCATGAGGCTTGGGGTGCACATCCAGAGATAAGTCATAACACTAGTTTACAGTTGGAATAGGCAAGAGTGAACACAGAAAGATCGTGTAGCAAACTATTGTAATAGTCTAGATGAGAAATGATCATGATAGAGACTAAGATGGTAGCAGTGAAGTGGGTAAGAGGCAGAGCACCCTAGAATGTATTTTTGAACCAGAGCGTGCAAGGATTATTAATATATTAGGTGCTAGGAGAGGCAGGGGGAGTGACGGTGACTCCAAAGTTTTTGGAAGCTGTTGAGCCTCTGTGCGAATGAGTGCCATGGTACAAATGTTGGTGTCCTCCCAAAATTCCTACGCTGAAATCTTAATTCCAAAGGCAATAGTATTAGGAGGTGGAGCCTTCTGGGCAGTGATTAGGTCATCTAGGTAGAATCCTTATAAATAGGCTTAGTACTCCTTTTTTATAAAAGAGCTGAGGAAACTTGCATGCCTGTTCTGTCCTGTGCTGTGACATCCATCTGGGAAAGGAAGCAAGTCCTCACCAGACACTAAATCAACTTGTACCTTCACCTTGGACTTTCCAGCCTTCAGAACTATGAGAAATAAATCTTATTTATCAGCTACTTAGTTTGTAGTATCTTGCTATAGCAGCCCAAAAGGACTAATACAATGAGTTACAGAGTAAACCACATTGCTAAGACAAAAAGACTATAGAAAGAAACGCTTTAAGGGAAAGAGAAATAATTCAACAGCAGTGTGTGCATGGTAAGTGCCCTGGCAGACATGCTGGAGGAGATGTCAAACAGGCACTTGATGTGTGAAACTGGTGTTCACAGGAAAGACGGAGCTGGAGACAACCACTGGGGTAAACTGCATCTTCAGCTTAAGGCCAAACAAAACTCATAGAATGGACAGAGAAGAGGTGCACCAGAATAAAATTATGGTAATGTTTGCAAGTAGATAGGAGGGAAGATAAAAAAAGAAAAAGACATTGCATAGCCCTTAAAATAAAACAACAAAGAAAAGAAATCAAGAAATGAGTGATCATTTCTGCTTCTAGTGAAGACGTAGTAATAAAGACCAGATAACAATGAGAATCCTAAACCATCATTCCACAACAGTTTTTAGTCATTAAACAATAACAGTACAGACATTTAATCCCTGAGAGAAGAGAAACAAGCAAAGTAAACAAACGATTGCACCAGCTCACTGCCTAGGGGCATTTTTAAGCCTAAACAAAAAGCATGAAGACCAAAGCAGATGCCAGTAGTTTGAGTTAAAAAGTCAGAGATGAAGTTTTGGGGAGGCCAAGAGAGCTGTAGTTGATAAAGCAAAGTACCAAAAAGAAGGAAACTATTCAAAGGAAGAGTTTCAGAGATCTGTAAAATAGTCCGCACAAGTCTGTGACTGGCCACTGATCTTCACATTCACAGGAAGAAATTACCCAAGAATGAAGAAAGAACCACCGAGAAAAAATACAAGATATAACATATCCTAGATCTCACGCAAGACTAGGATAGATCTCATAACACATTGGGTATTAGGTAGCATCCTCAGAAAGGAATGCATTAGTATTAATGCTAAATGGTGGCTAGACTAAATGTTGCTTTGGGTCTGCCTTAAAAGGGTTAAAAGATCTGACTCCAAGTAACAATGCAACCAAAAAATAAAACACAAAATAAAGTTAGGATTAAGAAATGATATGCAGGGACTGAGGATTTAGCTCAGCAGCACAAGTGCCTGCCTGGCAAGCACGAGATTGTGAGTTTGATCCCCAGCACCACCCCCCCAAAAAAAAGGAAAGGAAAGAAAAAAGAAACAATAGGTAGTTAGCAATATCTAGCACTAAAGAAAAATTACCAGACATGCAAAGAAACAGGAATTTTTTCTCCATAACCAGGAAAAAGCAAAGCAGTGCAAACAGACCTGCAGATGGTAGAATTATAAATGATAGTAAAATACCTGTTATAAATAATACTCCATTTTTTTCCAAAAGGTAGAGAAAAACATGACCATAATATGAAGAAAAATAGATTTAAAAAGAAGCAAATAGAAATTCTAGAGATTAAATGCACAATATATGAAATTAGAAATTTATTGCATAAGAACAACAGATTTTCAGAAAAAATTATTGCTGACCTTAAAAACAGTAATGTAAACTAACTGAATGAAGCACTGAGAAGAAGCAGACTGAAAAATTGCACCAGGGACTTCTAAAAAAATATCAAGCAGTCTAACATATATGTAATTGGAGTCCCAGGAAAAAAAGGGGCCATAAAGAATATTTGAAGAAAAAAGAACAAAGCTTTTTCAAATATGTTGATACTATAAACTCACCACTAAGGAGTTGAGTGAACTCCAGGCTGAAGAAATCTGAAAAAAAAAAAAACCAGCCCTAAGACATATCACAATCAAATGCTAAAAATGACAATAAAAAGAAAATGTTAAAGGCAGCCAAACATATTGTATACAGAAAAAGATTAAAATGACATCAAATTTTATTTCAAAAACTATGTAAACCAGAAGAAAATAGAAAGATCTCAGTGAAAGATTAACAGAAAAAGGGGGAGAAAAAAGAAAATATTAATTTAGAATTGCTTATGCAGCCAAAATAACTTATAAATGTAAAGGTAAAATACTTCTTAAACAAACAAAAGCTGAGACAGTTTATTGCCAGTAGACCTGTACTAAAAGAAGTAAAAAAGGAAGTTCTTCAAGCAGGAAGAAATGATACCATATGGAAATCTGAACCTTAAACAAGAATGAGTTGGGTGTGGTGGCACACAAATTCCAACACTCTGGGAAGCTAAGGCAGGAGGATCACAAGCTCAAATTCAGTCAAGGTAACTTAATGCCTTAGTGAGACTCTACCCCAAAATTTAAAAAAGTTTAAAAAAATGAAAAGTGTAGCGCCATGTGAAGGCCTGGGTTACACTACCAGTACCACAGCGGTTAAAAAAAAAGAGAAAGAAAAAGAGCAGGAGAAATGGTAAATATCTGCGTAAATACAGAAGACTTCTTTTTTCTCATTTTGGATCTTTTTTGAGATAGTTGATAGCTTACATTAAAAACAATAACAATATGTTATATAACTTATAACACACAGAAAGTAAGATTTATAAAGACGATAGCAAAAAAAATAAGGGAAGAAATGGGAATTACCATAAAAATTCCTTTTTTATAATAAAGTCCTTGCTTTGCAAAAAGTGGTATAATTTTATTTGATGACTGGCTAGGTAAAGATGCATGCATAAACCTCTAGATTAACCACTAAAAAAGGCAAGAGAGATAATAAGTTGTGATGGTTTTGATCTTAAATTTCTCCCTAAGTGCCGTATGAAGGCTTCATCACCAGTTTGTGGCACAATTAGGAGATGTTGGCACATTTAAGAGATGGAACTGTGCCTGTAAAGGGGCTACTGGAATGTTAACCCCTTCTTTTCTATCTTTTTGCTTATTGGTCACCATGAGGTGAGAATATTTACTCCACCACACTCTTCCTGCTATGACAATCTGTCTTACCACAGATCCAAAAGTCAGTCAACCATGGACTGAAACCTCTGGAAATAAATCAATATAAATCTTTTCTTCTCATTAGTTCAGTGATTTTGTTACCATGATGAAAAGCTGACCAATATATAACTCAATATTGAAGACAAAATGAAATTTTATTACAAAATAAAATAAGTAAAGAGAGATGAGAACTGTTAGAGTTCGTGTCTAGATGTCTCCCACAAAAGCCTCATGCATTGTGGGGCAAGCACCTTTTCAGAAGTGGTCAAATCTGGAGTTTGTGATTGATTCATGGTCCAATGCTAGGATGTAAGGTGAGAGTGCTACAGCCACCCTAGGGCAAGTAGCCTGCATACAATATAAGGACAGAAAGAGTTTTGTCTTTATCTTCTTTCCTTGTTGCTTTTGCTGTCTTCTGCCACCATGAAGTGTTTCTCCTCTGGGATGACCCTCTGCCACGCCACACTGCCTTGGACCCAGCCAATTATGGACTGAAACCTCTACAAACTGTGAGCTGAGGTATTTCACCTTTTAACATTGCATGGCAGGTATTTTGTCTCAGCAACAAGAGAAAAAAGTAACTAACACAGAATTTGGTATCAGAGAAATGGGATCATTGCTGGGACTACACCTGAGCATGTGGTTCAGAAGCTTTTGGGAATGGCTTGTGGGAAGAGTTTGGAAAGGTTTTAAGATACCAGATGAAAAAATAGTGCTGAAACACCTTAACTGTTCTGCATGAGAGATTTTGGTCAAAGCTCAGAAGCCAAGAAGGCTGATAGAAATCCTGCTAGCAAAGACCAGGATCAGGAGGTTTCTGCTGGAAGAGGACTGCATCAGCTGTTGGCCTCTAGATGATGTGTGCTGTGACTTGTCAGAAAGTTTGTCTTCATTTTGCTCTTGTCCAGAGACTTTGCCTGAAATTGATTAAGGGTGGTGAACTAATTAATCTGGCAGAAGAAATTTCAAGACAGTCAAATACTGAAGAGGTGTCATGGCTACTGTTGAGGTTTTAGTCAGGTTTATGTTGAGAATCAAGAACAAAGAGCCCATAATAATCATTTAAAATGTTATAAGTTTGGTCAGAAATAAAGAGCCAATAAAGCTGTGGACTGCAAAGATAGAGCAGAGAAGATCTTGATTGCTGAGAAGAAACAAGAGAATCGAAAAAAATGGCCTGAGGGCATCACAAGAAGCAGGAGGACTCCACTCTTTGCAGCCTCAAAATTGCAAAAGTGAAACTTTGCTTTGAGAAGAAAGCCCCAGAGGCAGCAGCCTAGAGAATTTGTTCCTTGGAATTGGATTCAGAGTACTCAGAAATCCAGGCACTTAAGCCCTAAAGCCAAGAGACAGGGAAGCCTGGCTACTGCTTCTGCTTGCAGCAGACTTTGGCATCATCCACATAGTGCTGGTTTTAGGCTCATGCAGAATGGAAGAATTGTGGGATGAGGAAGACTTCCACCCAGATTTCAAAAGAAGGCCTGGGAGGCCAGGCAGCATGCCCCTGAGAGGGCAGTGTATGAAGCTGTGAGTGTGAAACCAAAAATGCACCAGTGAAGACTCCAGAAATTTAGAGAAGCCAGGGATGTGGATCATCTGAGGAAAACTGCAAAGAGAGAACAGAGTAGGCCCAAGAAAAAAGCCATGGGAGCTATAACCACTGGAGGTGACATATGGCAGTCACTCCAGCACCTTTGAAGTTCACATCCTGCCACAGATTGCCTTGGATGCTGCACAGGAAACTATACAACTTAATGTTTGCCCTTCTGGATTTTGGACTTTCTTTGGTCCCATTCATTCCTTTGTATCCCTCTGTTTGTAACTTTTAAAATGGAAATGTCTATCTTGTACACTGTATATTAGAAGTATTTAACTTTCTTTTTGTGTGTACAGGGGCTCACAGCTAAGAGTTTGCCTTAAACCTTAGAGGAGACTCAGGACTTGGACTTTTCAGCAATTTCAAAACTGTTAGGACTTTGGCAACTCTTATGAACGTACATGAGTGTTTGGGGGGCCAGGAGTGGAATCTATGACTTGTGTATAAATGCCCTTCACACCAGAGCCACATGCAGTCATGGTGCAGATGGGTTTTTCAGAGGTGGTTCAATCTGGAGTTTGTGATTGATTCATGGTCCAGTACTAGGATTAAGGGTACAAGTACTACACCTGCCCTAAGGAAGGTAGCCTGCCTACAAATAAGGGGCAGAATCTTGTCTTTCTCTTCTTCCCTTGTTGCCTTTGCTATCTTCTGCCCATCATGAATTGCTCTCCTCTATAAAGTCACCCTGACTTGGAGACAGCCAATTATGGACTGAAACTTCTACAAACTATTGAGCTAAATGAACCTTCCCTCCCTTAGTTTTCAGTGTCAGGTATTTTGTTTCAGCAATGAGAGAAGAGTAACTAACACAGCAACAAAAATCAGATGGAAAATAAACAGCAAAATGGTAGATTTAAACTCAACCATATTGATAATTTTGTTAAATAAAAGATCTGAACAGACAAATTATTAAAAGGCAAAGAGGACCATATGCATGCTACATACAAGAACCCACTTCAAAGGTAAACACACAAATAGTTCAAAAGTAAAAGGGTGTAAAATATGCCATGCAACACTCCTAAGAAAGCTAAAATGGCTATATTTATAATACATAGATTATCAGAAAAAAACCACATATTTACTGACATACAAACACACTTTTCAAATTCACATGAAACATTCACTAAGATTATATTTGGCTACAATAAACTTAAATAAATTTAAGGTGATTAAAATCATTCCAACTATGCTTGTTGGTCATAGTGAATTGAAATTAGAAATCAAAAACAGAAAGATATTTCTTATCCTTAAAATCCTTTAAATTTGTGAAAATTAAGTGACAATTTTAAATAATTCATAAATTTAAAGAAATCACAAAACAAAGATATTT
>PVJX010041944.1:0-14410 GCA_004027295.1 Dolichotis patagonum
TTTTTTTTTTTTTTGTTCTACTACTGTTGGTTCTACCACATTGTGTCTTATTG
Organism: Dolichotis patagonum; assembly: GCA_004027295.1. Taxonomy (NCBI): domain Eukaryota; kingdom Metazoa; phylum Chordata; class Mammalia; order Rodentia; family Caviidae; genus Dolichotis; species Dolichotis patagonum. The sequence goes on from PVJX010041944.1 coordinate 54, forward strand.
GAATTTGAACATGTGTGATAGCTCAAACAAATTTTTTTCTTTTTTATCAAAAATGAGATATTACAGTACCCATTGAACAGTTTCTGTTATTCGGTTCAGAAAGCCTTGTAATTCTTTCACTCTATGCATGGCTTTATACTATTGTGTCATGTTCGATATTATTGTATTTGAAACTATGCTCAACTATAGCAGAGTAAGAGATATGGTGTTAGCTTCTGTTGATGTCCAGTTGACTTAATGTGAAGTACTGTGTTGCCTATGTTGTCCTGTTCTGATCTGCTCTCTACTGCTCCCTTTTGTTTTATTCTCTTTCAAATTAAAAAAAAAAGAAGAGAGAGAGTTGGAGATTTTTTTTGTTTGTTTGTTTAGCTACTGTACCCAAGTATCTAGAAAAGCTCCTTGGCATACGAATGAATGAAAGCATGAATGAGCCAATAATGGATACAAAAATGTTTAGAGCTGTGTTTTGTGGTATATACCTATAGTCCCAGCTACTCGGGAGGATGAGGGAGGAGGATAGCTTGTTTGAAATCAGCTTGGGCTACATAGTGAAACTCTGTCTCAAAATAAAACACAAATATGATTGGAGATACTCCTGGGTTTAACTAGCAGAACTGCCAAAAAAAACAAAAACAAACAAAAAACCCTCACCAAAAACAATTTAGAGAAGGTAGGCAATTCAGTTTATGTAATCATTGTTTATTGAAGAAGAAAACTAATCGAGTGTAAAATTGATCAAAAATAGCAACAGAGCATTCTACCAGAAGAACTATAACCAAAAACATTTAAAAATTGTTAGAATTGCAGAATAAAATAAGGAAAAGAAGTCAGACTGAGGATTGTAATTTTTCATTTTACTTTGAATCTTTTTTTTTAATACCAGGAATCAAATCCAGGACCTGCTTACTAGGCAAGCACTGTGCTGCTGAGCTATACACCCAGCTGTGGCTTTTCATTTAAAATTTTTCTGAACTCCTTGTGTTTTTAAACCATTTTTCTGGCACACTTTTTAAAAACATCTTATTTTAATGTGTTACCAAAAAACAGTGGTTCACATAAACAAAATGCATAATAAAAAATTCATTGTATTTTCCTTATTGAAAGGATATAGAATTCACAATGAGAAAGGAAATAATTAATTATAAAATAATAAAACAAAATAAATATTCATTTGAACAAGATACTTTGTTAAATCTGTCTTTCTGTATATTTTAGTACTGAAACTTGAACTGAAGGCTCTGTATAGAGCTACAGCCTCAGTCCTTTAAAAAAAAATGATTGTTTTCTTTCTTTCTTTCTTTTAAATTTTGAAAACGAGTCTCACTCAGTCATTAAACTGACCAGGCAAGGATTGAGCTTGAGATCCTTTGGTCTCAGCCTGCCAGAGTTCTGGGATTACAGGTGTGTACCACTACTGTTGGCCTACTTTTATAATGACAAATTTCATGCAGAAAATGAGTATATATGTATTTATCCCTTTATCAGACCTTAGTACTGTACTTATTTTTAAAGTTCCTATTCTTTAGCTTGATATTTGGGTGATGTGATTCCCAAGAATAGCCTAAATTGATGTATAAACTGAGGGGTTTGCTTTTGAAATACTAACAGATAATGCTACATATTTTTAGTAGTAAAAGTAATAGTACATGTATTACTCTAAAAAGAATCCTAAAAATTAAAAGTTGAATCATGTTGCTGAATTTGGATGGATAAAATAGTTTAGAATTGCATTTTCATGCAATTTTATGTATCAATTGACTCCAAAGGCAATTTTTTCCTGGTAACTCAAAAGTACATATAGAACGTATAACATGAATGTAGGAAAGCCAGACCTAAACATTCCATGAAGATGTCATAGATTCTTTGAAAAAGTAAAATTTGATTTATGACTCTTGAAATCTATTTTTTTGAGTGTGAAGTGTATCTTTTGAACAATAAGTCTTAGTTTTTTCCACTGGAATTTACAACTTTAATCTGGGATATAGAAGGTCATTTTGCCAAGAAACATGTAAAAATACTATTCCCCCTGTAATATATTGCTTCAAACTGCTAACGACTTTTTAAAACATTTCCTTTACCTAGTTGTAGTCTACCACTCAGTGAAATCAGTGAGTGTGTGCTGACTGAGGGAAGTGGAAAGTCACATTGCTTTTCAATCTGTCTTGCTCCCTGAATAAATGAGCTGAATTATCACCTACCTCAGGGGAGTGTATGTGATTATTTCCCATAGCCCTGATAATGGTGTCATGATGAGAAATAGATGAAAGAGATTTGGGGGAAAGAAACTTAGTTTAGGTAATAAAGAAACAGACTATAGCTGATTTTAATAAAAAACAAAACTAGTGTTAGCATCCTTAACCATTTTGACTGATTGTAATTCTTGAAAATATTACAAGGAAAATCTTAAGACATTAACTATCTTCCTATTTTATTTGTTTACTATCTTCCTAATGAATGTCTCTTCACAGAGATGGCCCAAGTTTTAAGCTGCCAATCCAATACCCGTATGCACTTTACATAAACAGATGGAGTAGTTACTAATACAGGTTCAGTAGACTCTTTGGTGAACTCTTAGCAGAAAAATACTGCATTAAATATTTAATTACAGTACTTCACTCTAGATTTTACAAAAAAATTACTTTTAGGAGCCAAAAATTTTGTTAGAGAGAAAACATTTTTTCTTGTGGAACCTGAATGTTTAATAATCATGTTACCATGACTCTAAGATTTTTAAGGATTTAATTTACATTTTGCAGTTTAAAAAGGCAAACTTCACTTTGAGAACTATTTTTATTGAGAAGGATCTAAGGACCCCATAGACAAAAAGCACTAAAAATGCTTTGTTTTCTAAGCATCTCTTTTCTTGGGAGGATACCAATGAAACCACGCAGACTTAATATTGTATAAATATAAATTAGTGAAAGACAAATTTTTGTAATAGATTTAACTTTCAACTTGATTATGTGAAATTCTCCTCATTCTGGTTCTATTGATGTATATTGATGTATTATTTATTCTGTTCCCTCTTTATCCTCTTTTTTGTCCCCTTTCCTTTATTTTCTTCTCCCATGTCCTCTCTTTGTCATTTTCTTGATAATTCAATAATTCTAGTTAGAGAATAGTGAAGAAAAATAAGAGGGAATATTTTCTAAACTAATCTCCCCCACAATGTTTTTTCTCCAAATCTAAGTCTGTTTCACTGAAAGAAATCACAATAAATTTGGGATTGGTTCATAATTTCTCTGCAAGGAAATTTGAAATATTTGAGGGTCTGAATTGTTTCAGTACTCCCTTGGCATGTGTTGACAGTAGGTAGGAGATAAAATGTAAAATAATTCTTTGATCACTGTAAAATTTTCTTGCATTAAATATTCATTATTTTACAGGGGTATTTGTAGTCTCTACATTAAAAATATTAATATTATTTAGTTTTTCTTTAAAAAGGGAAAAATTATTAGAACTCTCCCAAGAGTGTTTATCCAGTGGTCTAAGATTTTTGCTGAGGTTAAAATTCTCCTTCCTTGTTTGTCAGGACACCCAGTGGGATCCTCTTAAAGGTAAAATACTGACTCACTAATCTTTTACACTGGAAGGAAAATAATAATATTGGTGAATGCTGAGTCTGCTTCTAGTTTCTCAGCCACAAATGTCATCTTGCTACTCTGTGTAAAGCCCTTGTTCTGACAGCTTCAAATGGTCTAGTACATTGTATAAGAAGTTTTCTTCAATTATTGGTAAATTGAATAATTTGGGGAAGTAGAAAATGGTAGCATGATAGTATTAATAGTTCTAATTCTTTCTTCAGGAATATGGTATTTTTATATGTGTTGTGGAGAAGTAAGATCTCTACTAAGAAGCTCATTTTGAAGAAGATATATTTGTGTAAGGAGACACAAGGGATACTTAGAAGTCTTGTATCATTCATCAATATATATCCTTTGATACCTTGTAACATAATGAGTATTCAATAAATACTTATGGAGTAAATAAATGAATTAAAATCAAGGCAAAGGAACTTTAGGTATTTTAAAATCCAGATTGGTAAGAACACCGATTCTCAGCTCAGATCCCATTCACTGACATTAATATTTTTATGTACTGAAGGTGAATGTTTCAAAACTTGTATATATTGCAGAATAGTGAAAATGGGCTAATTAATATATCCTTCTTGCACTTACAGTTTGTGTTGTAAGCACTTAAAATTCACCATTAAATTTTAAAACATACAATATATTATTATTAATTATAGTCACCATGCTGCACAATAGATTACCAGAACGTATTCTTCATGTCTAACTGAATTGAAGCATTATACCCTTTAACCAACATCTTTTTTCCCTTTTTCACTGTCCCTCAGCATCTGGTAAGCACTATTCTAATTTCTACATCTATGAGCTCAACTTTTTTGATTATACATGTGAAAGATCATAAGGTATTTGTCTTTCTGTGCCTGGTTGATTTCACTTAACATAATGTCTTCCAGGTTCATCCATGTTTTGCAAATGATAGAATTTACTTCCTTTTTAAGGTGGAATAGTATCCCATTTGTATGTGTGTGCATTCTATTATACTTTGCATATACTATATATACTATATATATACTTTATATACTCTCTGTATATGTGGTGTGTATATGTATGCTTATACATCACATTTTAAAGAATTCATTAACCAGTCTGTTGATGGGTACTTAGTTTGTTTCCACATCCTGGTTATTACCTGGTTATTGCTTTAGTGAATATAGGAGTATAGATATCTTTTCTACATACCGATTTCAACTATATTAGATATATACCTAGATGTAGGATGTTTATTCACATGATGGCTCTATGCTTAATGTTTGAGGAATCTTCATAGTATTTTCCAAAATGTCTCTACTAATTTATATTCCTACCAAGAGTATAGAAGTACTTACTTTTTTATATCTTTGCCAACACTTGCTATCTTTCTTACTCTTTTAAAAGAGTTTTTAATAGGCCTTCTAATGTGAAGTGATATTTTATTGTGTTTTGATTTGAGCTTTCCTGATGATTAGTAACGTTGAATATTTTTTCATATATTTGCTGGCTATGTAAGCAATGCAATACCTATATCCCAACACCCCAGTAAACATTAAAAAGATTATATAATTTGAAAGAACAAATAATGTTTTTCTATATTCTTAATTAGAATTATTTACTACATGGAATGTGCAAGTCTGCTGGGAGCTACTCAACTTCTCAAGCCTCAGAATTATATTGAGCATATCCATTTCATTTCTGGTTTTACATTGGTTTTTTCATGATATGTGCTTATCCTGAGATATTCCCCAAAACTCAGTTTAACAGAGATAAGATGTCATCGAAAAGAAGGTAGTTGTAATTTTATGTTCAAACTGTGAACTACCTCATTGTGGTAGTCACTGCTTACAAATGTGGAGTATCACTGCAATTCCTTTGAGTATAAAAACCAAACTATAAATAATTTAAAGAGCAAAATAAATGAAAACATGTGATAGGAAATAAGAAGATGTAAAATGACTAAGATTTGATATGTATATGTACCAACTCCCCATGACAAATGTATTCATTATGTATCACAAACATATACTAATAAAAACAGTAAATAAAACATCTGAAAATATCCATGCATGAGGCCACTGTGATAACATTAAATGCAGCAGATAATATGCTGCCAAGAATATTTAGAACACTAAAGGTACCAATTTCTTAGAAATAATACAATATATTCAGTTATTTTTGTATCTATCCATAGCTTTCTGATATACTTACCACAACAGGAAGAGATGTGGGAATTGTTATCATGTTATATTTCACTGTCCCCCCCCTTTTTTTTTGCAGGGCAGGGAATTGCACCTAGGGCCTCACACATATTAGATAAGCACTACGCCACTGAGCTACAACCTTGGCAGGTGTGTGATCATATAAAATCATAACTTATCTAATCTGTGTCTCTGCAACTGACAATGGCTGTTTCTAATGTATGACTGATACATTTGGCAATTGTGACTTAAAACAATGCTTTTATTTCAGGCAGAGTTAATACACATTTGCAGTTAAATATCTGAGTATGACTCCCCTTCCCAAGTCACGCAGCTGGACACCATTCCTAGAAGGAAAAACAAGTGCTGTTCTTAAGTGGTTTGAAACTTTCCCATGTGTTAAAATCATGTGGGACTTTATTAACAATGCAGATTTTATTGGGTGTGGTGAAATCCTGACACTCTGGGAGGCTGAGGCAGGGGGACTACAAGTTTGAGCACAGCTTGAACAACTCAGTGACTTTTCAAGATGTTGTCCCAAAATTAAAGAGAAACAACAAAAAATATTTAAAGGCTGCCTATGCAGCCTAGTGTAAACTCAGATCAGTCCGAAGGGATGCAGCATAAAAACAGCAAAGCAAAAGCAGATTCCTGAGATCCTTTTGTTCACACACTGAAATTGTGTAGTTTTGTGGGAAGGGAGCTGACAGTTTTTAAAAAGCTTTCAATATAAGTAGAATACAGAGTACCTCCTGAGAAACCCTGATGGAGTATACTGATTGTTTTACACAATGAACTGTATAACAAAATAAATGAATTTCTATCCTTTATATGTGTCTTCTCAGTGTGTTGTTTGTGCATGTTATGCATACAGAAGGTCCACACACATTCTCTGATCATCTAGAGGTGACACTACTAATTCAGTCAGTTTCACAAGCACTTATCATGATAATGGGCAGTTTATTGTGCTTCAAAGTCATATTATGTGCTTTTTATATATCATATGCTTTATACCTCCCAATGTATTTGATTTTACATCCTTTAATTCTTTATGACTTCACAATTGCCAGGCAGGCATTTGTGCCACTGAGATAAATCCTCATACTGGAGAGTAAATTTTTTCAAAAAATATCAGAGTTACAGACCTTCCCCAGACCAATTTAGGTTATCTGCAGATGGGGAATTGTAAAGTCGGGATTAAGAAACACTGAGTTACATCTTCTCCTGCCTCAAGCATTAGTGCTTACATGCACTGCAAGTCTGTTTGGCTTGAGTGTTGTATTTGCACTCATGCATACCTCTCTTTTTATAGGGTTCCTCCAATTTATACAATGACAGATATACAAAGCAGTGGGTTTTGCTTTTTTTTTTTTTTTTGAATGCTAGACATCTCTCTTTAAAGTAAAAAAATGTGTCCAGATACCTTAATTTGATTTGTACCGTAAAGGGTACTTCCTGAAATGTATACATTGTTTAAAACAAAACACCCACCTTCAATTTAGAATTTAAAAATCTTAGAGCACAGCATCTTAATAACTTTGATATCAATGAATGTGATAAGTTTACTGATGATACTATCATGATTTGAAGAATAAAAAGAAATACTAAGTTAAAAACAATGAACTATCAGTAGCAAAAGTCCTGGGGCTAGTATTTTTTGAACTGGCTTAAATGATAGTTATTTGTTATCTTCATTTGCTCTGGGCACACTCACTATCAAGACCAAAAGTAGACAGACTAAAAATATCAAGTCTTGGTTTGGACGTGGAGCAATTGGGACTTTTATACACTGCTGGTGCAAGACACAAAAATGCACATACCATATGAGTCCTTTTAATGAGAAAATGTAGAACACATAACACTAACAGAAATCGCCTAAGGTAAAGCAGCCTAAGTGGCAAGGAGAATTAAGAAATTTTGGGGGCTGATGAAAAAGAATAATTTGGTTAAGCAGATTTATATGTTTGTCAAAAAATCAGTCTGTAAAATTAATGTTTGTACTCTATATAATCATTTTAATATTGTTCTCTTAAAAAGAACTATTACAGGAATTAGGTCATAGTGATTTTATAAGAAAAAAATAATGTTCTTGATTTTAAAATTGGAGAAATTTGTTTATTTTCTTTTTAATAATAATACTTCTGGCACTTGGTATACTTAATCTCATTTAATTCTCATAGCAATTCTTTGTGTTAAATGTCATCAAGCCAAATTTGGAGATAAGGAAATTAATACTGGAAAGTGTTCCAGATGGCCAAGAATTTGCAGGAAGGCCTAAGAGACCCCTTGACTTCTTGATTCAGAAGTCAAGGGGTCTCACAGCAGGCAGTAAATGTAGTAACTAGGAAAGCTTTTAGATGGGCAGTAAAAAATCAAGGCCATCTTCTACATGGGTCTGCTGCCATGCCAGGTTCAAGATATTACCTTAGGGCTTCAGGTTTCTCTATAAATTTTGGATTCGAAGAGGACTTAGAAAACTTGGCCTCCTCAGTTCGTATTGCCAGATGATCAAGCCTTATTGCTGATTCCAAGTACACAAGATTGCTGAAATTCTCCTGCAAGAGGAACAGCCACCCCATTTTTTCTGAAGCAACCTATTCTACTTAACTGTGGCTCTGACACAGAGGCTTACCAGAGAACCAAGCACAGAGAAGGCTCCAGTGGCATAGTCTACCACCTGCTGTCCTTCCGTCACCACTCTGTCCTCCAGGGAATCTGATGTCCTCCATTTGCAATCTGATAGGCCAATTGTTGGTCTTTCCTGGATGAACATGCCGTGCAAAGTAACACTGGTTAGAGCTGCTTAGATTGTGGCATAGGAATCTTGTTTATTCTGGCAAACTATAATTTAGTGTAATTTAGGTATTTAATGTCTGCCTTCAGGTGTGACTGATTCGAGCCAGGAATTGGACTTCCTCCTTCAGCATTTCTTTCCTGTGCACCCACTTTGTTTTCAGCACACTCTCCCACCATATGATTGAGAAGGAGTTCTGGGATTACACTCCATTCTCTACCAATGGTTCTAGGAAAGTCCTGCAAACCACTTTGAATCACAGTGATTCATTACTTCCATCTATTCTAGGCAATTGCTGGTTTTTCTCATTGTGTCTGTTGGTAATACAGAGTTTATAGTCTCTTTTTCTCCCTTATACTCACTATCACCTGAAAGACAGTCTTCTTGGTAACTTTAAAAAAAAATTTTCTTTGTACTCTATTTAGCAACAAAGCTACAAAGCCACTTGGTGATGCTTTATTCATAATGGTCAAATTAGTTCATGTATTTTTTGAAGTCTAATCTAAATTATTTTTCCATTAGTGATTTTTCTATTATTTTCATATTTTTAAAGTTATTAGAACAGTGAAATACAATAAAGGAACTCATTTGTAAAGTTTATAATTCTAAAGAGAACAACTTCCACAGAAATAAATAACAGATTTAATTTGGTGCTTTTCTCTCTATCCTTACAATTCTTACAATTTACTTATGATTTTTATTTTTACCCCAATATTGATTAAAATATTTTGATTCTTTTAAAACATTGTTATGTAGCTAATATGACTGACTTTAAGGTACTACTGAACATAAGATGCATTCTAAGATCACAGATGCTGAATGTTTAAAAAACAAAAGTAAATCTGGGCTGGGGGTTTAGCTCAGTGGCATAAGCACCTGCCCAGTAAGAGCAATCAGTACCAAAAAAAAAAAAAAAAAAGTAAATCTTAGAAACTACAAAATAGTGTATTTACAGAATCCAATATAGTCTTGATACATGGCAGGAACTTAATGTGTCTGGAGGAAGAAAGGAAGGAAGAAAAGAGATTTTGTTTTTGTCTTTTCAAGTGGGACATGGACTAAGACATTTGGAAGTTTTAATAGATCAATGGTAATTTGGATTCTTCCAAGTTATTAAGGAAAAATGAAAGTGCTCATCCTTGTATTCCTAGGAGTATGTACTCCTTCATGCATTTTTTCCAGGTAGGGGAAAGAGAAATTGGTGTAGCTCCCTTTGCATCTTAGTGTAAGTGCTGTGCTTTGCTGGCTCCTTTATAACCTATAAATCGTACTCTAAATATCACTTTTCAGAGGATTCCTAGACTATCACACTTGAAGTAGCTCCCTGGCTGTTATTCTATCTTTGAGAAGCTTATCTTTTGTTCTCCACAGCCTACCTACTTATAGGCTCCTCATTAAGTGGTTTAATGTATATCTCATTTCCAAAAATGCATATACTTTTAAAGGGATCGCAGTTAAGAACCAAAGGAATGAAAGCCTACATATTAGTTACAAATTTCAGTTTGAAAAAAATATATATATATATATGACAGCAGTATTTAACTTTAAAACAGGAAAATTCAAAACTTACAGCAAATTAATGAGAACAAATCTCTGTATCCAAGGCAACAAGAGGGAAGCCAGGGTAAACTTTACTTATTCCATGTTTTCCTGATGGTCCACTGCAAGTAAGCTGGTATTGTCGGCTTATATGATTGAAACTCATCCTCTTGGTTCTAGACAGGTTATAGTTAAACCAAGCAAAGAGATGGACCGCCTTCCATTTTAATGTTTCAGTAAAGGAGGATAGCTGAGAGGCTATTTTAAGAATTCTTTCTTATAGTGAATTCTAGGCCATACCTTTTATAAATTTTTCATGTTTCATTTTAATACATTTTATATTCTATCTTCCATGGTCAAGAAGAATATGAGACTTCTAGTACATAAGCCTGTACTCCTGTTGTCATTACAGAATGTGACACATGCAAAACTTTTGTGCGATTGGCACCTCTGCTTCCCACCTCAATCCTATCACCTTTAGTTTGGTATTAGATCAAAATGTATGACCCTGCCTAGAGCATCAGAGGGAAAATATTGCTAAAATTCTATCTCCAGCTGCACTGCTCTTAGAACTGGTTCTTTTGTATAGCTACTATTTAATATGTGTTAGGAAACAAGAGGGATTATTGGCATTTGCTTTTGTATACATTTAAAAACTCATAAAAGAAGAAATATATGAGCTATTCATAAAGGAAATTAAAATCTTAGATTCTGAAAGAGGTAGTAGATTCCAGGCTGCAGTGGCTAAATAGTTAACAGCAAAGATTCAGATGATATGATTATTTTGACTTAATATAATCTGTTTACATATGTAGTTAGATTTTGAGATAGTATAATAACGTTACTAAGCAGTTACTATTAATGAAGTTTTGCTTATGTAGTAATTGTAGACACGTATTTATAGAAATTTATAGAAAAAACTAAAACTAAGCATTGGCATGATTCATTTTCCTGTGTTTTCCATGTTGTCTGTATTCATACATTTCTATCAATTTCCTATTGTAAACAGCAAAATACCTCATTAGATAGAAATCATAATATGTAATTTTGATGAAATGTAACTTTAAATTAGAGCATGAAGCAATATTTTATTAACATCTTCAGAAAAAGTGATATTTTATCTTTCAATTTGAACAAGAAAAAACAAAACCAGAACTTAAATATTTGAGTATTTTGATTGCATGTACCATTTTAATTGTTTTTGGCAGTGCTGGGCATCAAATCTTGGACGTCGCACATACTAGAAAAGAGCTCTACCACTGAGCTACATGCAAAGATTTAAATTATGTATTTAAAAATTTGATAATATACGCAATTCAATATACATGATTTTAAATAACAAAAGTCCTACAGATTAAATTTGTCAGTTATATAGTAATAAATAACACTCATTGGAAAATGTAACAATACTATCCAATTAAAATTGTTTGTAGTTTCCATGGGATGACAGTCTCCTGTTTGTCTTCTATTCTTTCAAAGAACAGATGATCTCATAAGCCCGTAGATAAATATTGGCTTGTTTTCATCAGTACAGTACTTGAATGACTTTTGAATTTAAAGCTTCTTGTCCTTTCCTATTAGGAAAAGATAGTACTTGATGTTGTAAAACACGTCTGTGCTTCCCGCCATTCTCAAGCTTTGCAAATGACACTGTTATAAAAGTCTTGTTTTAGGTGCTCTTTACATAATGCTAAATTGTGCATGGAATAACTAATATGACAATGATAAAAAAAATAAAGGGTCTCCATACTTTCAGTATTAACTAGTGGTGAATTCAGTGGCAGAATTATGGAGGAGGTAGACGCTGTTCATGATTAACTAGGCTTATGCTACACAGGGAGTCTAGAGCCTGCTCTTGGTATACCTTTGGCTAGGATGTGGCATGGTTCCAAATCTGGTTTTACCCACAGCCTGTATTTTCAAAGAGATCGAACATTACTACTATAATTGAACTGAAGAAATAACTACTACGGCATTTTAAAGTGGAACATCTGAAGAACAAGCAGAACAAATGTATTAAACAATTAAGGTTTAAGTATGAACAAAGTGGGTTAGAAAGATAAAAGCAATACTGAGTATAACTTCGCACTTCTTGTACTATACTGATTTGATTAGGGGTTTGCCTTTGAGTATCTAATTTAACAGTAGCATTCCAGATTAACTATGGGGAAATGTTACAACTAAATGGAACTATTTATTATCTTCTACTTTCTTTCCCATTAGGAAATAGACCATTATCTCTAACGCTCTGGCCTAAGTGGACTTGGTGCACTCCATGGTTGGAGTGAGGGACATAGGAGAGGTTATGCCAGGAGGAGTAGGTGGAGAGAGAAGAGGGAAACTGCACAATTCTAAGATATTTCCATTTAGCTCTGTGAAATTATGGGGTATTTATAACATTTTTTTTCCTGTTAGACACATACATACATACAGCATACAAAATATGCCAAAGAAACTTCTAGTTAAAAAAATACTTTGAAATTTGCTTACTGTATCGCCCCAGCTCTCTGTCAAGCACAGATAATTAAAGGGTGCTTGTGAATACTGGCGGTCACTAAAAATGCCACTACTGCTGAGAAAATTATGTCCTGTGAAATGGCTTCCCAGTTTGGCTCCACATCAAGGGTAGGGTGTAAAAGAATAAAAAGGGAAATAGTTTCTGAATATATTTCCTGCATTGCTGTGACTTACTGCCTACTGCATGTTGGCCCTTTGGCTTTTATAATTTGAGGCAAAGAACATAAATTCAGTTGCATTCTGTTGACCCAGGGAATCATTATATAAATACAAACTGCTAGTTGTATTTTCCTTTTGTTTTGCAACTAATATAAAATATTATACTTTCTTGTGTTAACAATACATGTGGCATACTAAAATCTTTCTCAGTTTTATAACTACTGCAAAATAACTAGGAGAAAGTCACTATCAGTATGACACTGTTTTAAACTATGAACTGTATTCTCAGAATATCATAAGTAGATCAGGACTTAGCGGAGCTATCTTTCTGTGAGTTTGAATTCTAGGGCTTTGATGTGAGTATAAAATTAAGGTTGATTTTACTGTTTTCATGTGAAGCTCATCTGCATGATTGTTAATAATCAATTGAAAAGGATCATGAAAGATGGGAAAATAAATTTCTAATATTTTTCAAGGGTGTTTTCAAAGCAAGATAAGGATTTATTTTCTGACACTGTACAGTGACCATATTCAGGCCAGAGAAAAGTGATCTCCCATGAGTTGTCCGCAGTCTGCACTTTGACTTCCTCCTCTTGGCCTAGTTTAGTCCAGATATTTCAACAGCTTGACTAAGCCTCATCACCATTTAGCTGCCAAATTCAGTGGCTGCCAATATCACTACTAGTTTTTTAAATACACCTGTTGCCAGCACTATGTTTGAGTAAAGAAGCTAGACCATTCTGGTCTACTCCAGCAGCTAGGATCTCTTTCAAAGGAGAATTATTTTAAATATCATTTCATTATTCTTCTTTAGGAAAATTTTTTTTTCCAGCAATCTTCTCTCTTTACAGAGAAACTGCATTTACACAGAATCTGGTGTGTAACATCTGCTTTTGATTAGCTAGTAGAGGGAAAAAAAGGTTTTGATAGTCACTAGTATCTCTAATTTTTGCTTGTGTGGGGCCAGTAAAGCTATACAGACAAACAGAAACAAAAAGGAAACAACAACAAACTCATGAAAACTTTGTGTAAACTGTGAAGTATTAAGTATAATAATCAAATACTATTACAAGAAATGTTCATTTGATAGTTAATGGCATGTGTTGCATTGCAATAAGGTATAAACACTAAGTAGTTCATAAAAAGGACTATAAATAATAAGTTTCATGGAACCAAGGCAGCATTTTTGGAGTAAGTTTGGTAGAGAAAGGAATAGAAACTCACTTAGAACTGGCTTCTGCTGTAATGATGCCTGGACCAGGGGGTGCTCTTTGGGCAGGCCACTTGCATTTCTATTTTTTTTTTTGATTTTTTTTTTTATTTAAAAGAGAATAAAACAAAAGGGGGCAGCACAGAGCAGATCAGAAGAGGACAACATAGGCAACACATCAACTGGACATCAACAGTATCTAACACCATATCTCTTACTCTGCTATAGTTGAGCATAGTTTCAATTACAATAATATCAAACATAACACAATAGTATAAAGCCATGCATATAGTGAAAGAATTACAGGGCTTTCTGAACCAAATAACAGAAAATGATCAATGGGTATTATAATATCTCATTTTTGATAAAAAAGAAAA
>PVJX010041945.1:0-14410 GCA_004027295.1 Dolichotis patagonum
CATAAAGCAGATTCAAAGAGATATACAGGAAATGAAAAATTCTATTGAAAGCTGTAAAAACCGCCTCAATGAAAGTGAAGACAGAATTTCAGACCTCGAAGATAAGATTGCAGCCAGTGAGCAGGAAAGACAAGATCTTTTAAAAATAACAAAGAATCAGGAAATAACAATTCAACACCTGCAAGATGATGCAAAAAAATAACAAAGAATCAGGAAATAACAATTCAACAGTTGCAAGATAATGCAAGGAAAAACAACGTACTATTGATAGGGATAAATGAAAAAGAAGGGGACAATCCAAATGATATCAAGAGGCTATTGACAGAAGTAATAGCTGAAAACTTCCCAAACATGAGAATGGAAACTGACATATAGATTAGAAAAGCATATAGAACTCCCAAATAGCCATACCCAAAATAAAACTACACCCAGACATATAATAATCACTATCCCAGAAATCCAACATAAGAACAGAATACTAAAAGCTGTTACAGAGAAAGGACAGATCACCTATAAAGGAAAATCTATCAGAATCACAGCAGACTTCACAACACAAACAATGAAGTCAAGAAGAGTATGAAGTGAAGTATTTCAGATCCTAAAGGAAAACCACTTTGAACCCAGACTGATGTACCCTGCAAAACTGTCCTTCAAAATGGAAGGAGAAATGAGATACTTCCATGACAAAGAACAGCTGAAAAACTTCATGACCACCAAACCAACCCTACAAAGAATACTGACAGATATTCTAGATGCACATAGGATAAAACAACCAAGCAAGGCAGACAATTAAATAGAATGGAAAGCTAAAGATACAACAGCAGAAAGCTAACATGTCAAAAATAATCCAATATATAACAGTTATACCATTAATGTAAATGGCCTCAATTCACCAATCAAAAGAAACACACTTGCAGAATGCATCAAGAAACAACATCCAACCATATGCTGTCTACAAGAAAACCATCTGACCCAAAAGGAAACAAATAGACTGAAAGTCAAAGGATGGAAAACAATACTTCATGCAAAAGGAAACCAAAAAAAGCAAGGGTAGCTATTCTGTTTGCTGACAATGTGAACTTCAAACCAAGAATGATCCAAAGAGATAAGGTCACTACACACTAGTTAGGGGAAAACTTCAAGAGGGAGGAACAACAATCTTAAATATATATGCACCAAATTTCAGAGCACCCAGCTATACAAAGCAAGTATTAACAGAAATGAAAAATCAAATAAGTAATAACACAATTATAACAGGAGAACTTAACATGCCATTGACACAAAGGGACAGATCAACTAGACAGAAAATCAGCAAATAACAGAACTGAATCACACCTATGAACAAATGGACTTGATAGATGTATACAGAGTGTTCCATCCAACATCAGAATATACATTCTTTTCAGCAGTACATGCGACATTCTCTAAAATAGACCATATATTAGTCCACAGAACACATTTAAGTAAATGCAAAAGAAGTGAAATTATCCCATGCATGTTACTGGATCATAGTGCCATGAAACTAGAAATTAATGATAAAAGCAACTGCAAAAACCTCACACATGGAAACTGAATAGTACACTCTTGAGCCAGCAGTGGGTCATGGAGGAAATTAAAGAAAAAATTAAACAATATCTACAAGCAAACAAAAATACAAACACAACTTACCAGATTTTGTGGAAATGCAATGAAAGCAGTCCTCAGAGGAAAACTTATTGCACTGAGTTTCCACATCAGGAATACAGAATGAACACAAATAAACAAGCTGATGCTACAACTCAAACATTTAGAAAAAGAAGAGCAAGACAAGCCCCAAGCAAAAAGAAGGGAGGAAATTATAAAGATCAGAGCAGAAATTAATGCAATAGAGACTAAGAAAACAATACAAAGAATCAATGAATCAAAGAGGTGGTTCTTCGAAAGAACAAATAAAATTGATAAGCCCCTAGCCAACCTTATTTTAAAAATGAAAGAAAAAATTTAAATTCATGCAATAAGGAATGAAAAAGGTAAAATTGCTACAGACTCTGTGGAAATAAATATCATCAACACCTATTTCAAAAACCTCTACTCTCATAGGTTCGATAACACAGAAGATACTTTTTTTTTTTTTTTAGTACCAGGGATCGAACTCACGACCTCACGCCTGCCAGGCAGGTGCTTAAGTCACTGAGCTAAATCCCCGGCCCAATAACACAGAAGAAATAGACAGATTTCTAGATACATATGAACTACCAAAGCTGGGTCAGGAAGATGTAAAACTGCTGAATAACCCAATCTCTATTAATGAAATTGAAAATGTAATTAAGTCCTTGCCACCAAAATTCCAACACTCCTCAAACTCTTCAATGAAATTGAAAGGAAAGCAATTCTTCCTAAGACATTCCTGGAAGCAAATATTATTCTAGTACCAAAACCTGAGAAAGACCCAACTAAAAAAGAGAACTATAGGCCAATCTCCCTGATGAACATAGATGCAAAAATTCTCAATAAAATATTGGCAAACAGGATGCAGCAAATCACCAAGAAGATTATACATCACAACCAAATAGGATTCATCCCAGGAATGCAGGGATGGTTCAACATACGCAAAACAATAAATGTAATCCACCATATCAATAGAGCCAAAAGCAAGAACCACATGATCATCTCTATAGATGCAGAAAAAGCTTTTGATAAGGTCCAACACTCATTCATGATAAGAACCTTGCAGAGAATTGGAATAGATGGTCTTTACCGTAATATGATAAAGGCCATCTATAACAAACCAACAGCCAGCATCATATTAAATGGCCAAAAACTGAAAGACTTTACCTTAAAATCAGGCACAGGACAAGGATGTCCCTTATCACTGCTCCTATTCAACATGGTACTGGAAATACTAGCCAAAGCAATTAGACAACAGAGAGAAATAAAAGGAGTAAAGATAGAAAAGAGGAAGTTAAATTATCATTATTTGCAGGTGACATGATACTTTACATAGAAGACTACCAAAACTTCATTGAAAGACTCCTAGATGTAATAAATAAATTCAACAATGTAGCTGGATACAAAGTCCATACTCAAAAATCAATAGCATTTCTATACACTAACAACAAAAATACTGAGAGAGAAATAAGAGAAGCCACACCCTTCACAATAGCATCCAAAAAATGAAATACTTAGGAATTAATCTCATGAAAGAAGTAAAAGAGCTATAAAGTGAAAATTATAATACCCTGAAAAAGGAAATCGAAGAGGATCTCAGAAAATGAAGAGACATCCCTTGTTCATGGATAGGAAGAATAAACATTGTGAAAATGGCCATTCTCCTAAAATTATTATACAGATTCAGTGCAATCCCAATCAAAATACCACTAACATACCTCATAGATCTAGAGAAATCACTCCTAAAATTCATCTGGAACCAGAAGAGACCTAGAATAGCAAAGGCAATTCTAAGCAACAAAGGCAAGGCAGGAGGCATCACAATCCCTCACTTGAAGTTATACTACAAAGCTACTATAATAAAATCAACATGAAACTAGAATAAAAACAGATCTGAAGATCAATGGAATAGATTGGAAGATACAACCACAACCACAAACACACTCAACCACCGTATTTTTGATAAAGGGACAAAACATGTTCACTGGAAGAATGATAGTCTCTTTTACAAATGGTGCTGGAAAAATTGGCTATCCATATGTAGATGACTAAAACTAGACCCATGCCTATCACCATCTAAATATTAAAACAGAAACACTAAATCTTTTGGAAGACAAAGTAGGTAAAAATCTTGAAGACATAGGAGTAGGTAGAGAATTCATGAATAAGAATCAAACCACACAGGAAATACTTCCCAGAATCAACAACTGGGACCATATCTTATTAATGAGTTTCTGCATGTCGAAAGAGATTTTCAGCAGAGTGAAAAGAAAACCCACAAATTGGCAAAAATCTTAGTGACCTATCCCTCAGATAAAGGACTTCTGTCTAGAACTTATAAAGAATCAAAAAAAATCAGACCCTTGAAATTCAAAGACCCAATCCAAAAATGGGCATCTAAAATGAATACACTGTTCTCAGATGAAGAAATACGAATGGCAAATAAATACATGAAAAAATGTTCTTCATCATTAGTCATTAGAGAAATGCTATTTAAAGCCACACATTTCATCCCAGAAAGAATGACCAAGATAAAAAGAAAAACTACCAACAATAAATGCTGGAGAGGCTGTGGGGAAAAAGGAACACTTCTGTACTGTTGGTGGGAGTATAGACTGGTGAAACCACTGTGGAGGTCAGTCTGGAGATTCCTCAAAAAGCTGGATTTGGAAGTTCCATTTGACCCAGCTATTCCGCTTCTAGGCATATTCCCAGAAGAACTGAAAACATCATACCACAGTGATATATGTGCACCCACGTTTATAGCAGCACAATTTGTAATAGCCAGATCTTGGAAACAACCTAAGTGCCCATCAACTGAGGAATCGATAAAAAACTTGTGGTATTTTTATACAATGGAGTACTATTCAGCTATAAATGATGATCACATTGAGATATTTATGAATAAATGGACACAACTTTAGACCATACTCATAAGTGAAATAAACCAAACTCACATGCGTAAATACCATTTAGGCTCCCTAGTATGAGAATTGGTAAGAGTATGTAAGATTTGATAGCAATCATGATTCTCCATTACATAGCTTTGAAGCCTTTGATGTTTTCATTCATCACTTGGAATGGTTTTATTCTGTTTTGTTTGACTTTATTATGTGTGATTGTATGAACAGCTGTTTTGAAGAAAACAAAACATTATGGCAGCCATTGCTGATTTAATATCATCTTGCTTTGAAGTCCTACCATGCTTTTGTTATTCTATTTCCATTGGTTCTATCATGTTGTGTCTTATTGGATTTTAATATGTGTGATAGTATAAATAAAATTTTTATGGAAAATGAGATATTATAGAAGTCATTGTTCATTTTCTGTTATTTGGTTTTGAATGCCCTGTAATACTTTCATTCTTGTGAATGGTTTTATAATATTTTGTTATCTGGCCCTGAAGCAAGGCCAGCAGATTGCTGTAGCTGCTGGTTTCAAACGGGAGCCTAAAGAGAATTCTTTCTGTGGTCTGTTGGCCATTTCAGAACTTTGGAAATGGAATGGTCAATTTATCAGAAAGAAATAGCAGGTGAGTATGGCGACTTCAGGGGGCCTGCAGAGGAGAGACCCTGGCACATCGGGACCTGCACCATGTGGTTGACTTGGGGTGCCGGGAGAACAAGGAACTCCTCCCCTCTCTGGGGGGCAGCTGTGATCCTGCCCGTGCACAGGCTGAGAATCAGACATCTCATGTCGTCCTGTCCCCCATCCCGTGTCCCCCCTCCCACTCCCCCCTGCTTAGCAAGTGGGAGCCAGTGAACTACACATCTTGTGAAAAGATTGACTGTATTATTTAGTATGAGCTCCCCATATGCAAAGATATGGATAACCATTTGGAAGAAAACAAGAGACAATATGACAGATAGTGAAGATCTCTGGTTGTCTAGCTTTGAAATTTATGCTTTCTTATGTCCTATTCTGTTCTGTTTTGTTGTGTTTAATTTTACCCCTTTAAAATAAAATTTTAAAAAAATATATTAAAAAAAGAGGGGAAAAGAAAGTGCTTTAAAGGATATAACTGCATGTATGTTTAAGTGTGTAAGATAGATGACTATATTACTGTTTTTGTTAGATTGTTCAGCATAATTGTTAACAGTCTCACTGTTTGAATGTCTACTTTATATGCTTTAATTTTGTAACTTGAACAACTATTTCCAATGATGACAGTATGTAACTTATCAAGTGGCGATTTCTTAGTGTTTTTGGTTTTGTTTTATTGTTCTTGTTGTTCTTTTATTTTTTGCCTTTGGAATTCTGAATTGTTGCTACCCTTTTTCTGTTTTGTTTGGTTGTTTTCTTTTTTGTTTTTTCTCTTTAAATAAAATTTTAAAAAGAAATTAAAATAAAAATTTAAAAGAATACAGTGAAAAAATATTTTGTTGTGTTTGATATTATTGTGTGTGAAGGTATGCTCAACCACTTCAAAGAAAGAGACATTATGGTAGCTACAGTTAATATCTGGTTGCCTTGTTGTGAAGTGCTGTGTTGTTTACATTGTTCTGTTCTGATTTGCTTTGTTCTGTCCTGTTTTGTTTTATTCTCTTTAAAATAAAAAAAAATTTTTTGAAAAAAGATCTAATGCCAGAGCCAGGGCTACAGCTCAGGGGTGCAGCACCTGCTTGGCAGGCACAAGGTCATGAGTTCAATTCCTGATACTAAAATTTAAAAAATCTAACACCAATACTCTTCAAACTGGTCAACAAAATAGAAAGGTAAGAAGTACTCCCAAAGTCATTCCTGGAAGCTAGAATTACCATGATTCCAAAACCAGAAAAAGATCCAACTGAAAAAAGGCACCACAGGGCCAGGGATTTAGCTCAGTGGCGTAAGTGCCTGCCTGGCAAGTGTGCAGTTGTGAGTTCAATCACAGGAACCAAAAAAAAGAACTACAGGGGAATCTCTTTAAGGAACACAGACACAAAAATCTTCAAAAAGATCATATATCATGACCAAGCAGGCTTCATCCCAGGCAGGGATGCAAGGATATTTTAAACACACAAATCAATTAATGTAATCTTATCATATGAACAAAACCAAGGGAAAAAAATCACTTGGTCATCTCTACAGATGTAAAAAAGGCCTTTGATAAACTCTGACTCCATTTATGATTTTAAAAACAGCTGAAGAAAAGTATAAAAGTATCTTATCTCCATCTGATAAAGAAATTATGACAAATTCAATGTCAACATGAATTAAAGGGGGTAGAAAGCTTTCCCTCCAAGATCAAGAACAAGAGAAGGATTTCCACTATCACTATTCCTGTTCAGTATAGTACTCTGAATATTAGCCAGAGCAACCAGGCAAGAGAAAAAAAAAATGAATGTGTATAAGAAAAAAAGAATTCAATTTACCATTATTTGCAATAGACATGTTCTTCTACATGGAAGACAAAAAAGTGACCGAGACTTCTAGAACTAATAAACAGATTCAGTAGAGTAGCAGGATACAAAATCAACACACAAAAATCAGTAGTGTTCTGGTATTCCAATAATTAACTCAGAAAACAAGAAATTAAGAAAACAAACCATACACAGTAGCATCAAAAAAAACCACTTAAGAACTAACCTAACCAAGTGTAATAGTTAACTGTGGTGTCAATTTGATGAGGAAATAGCCAGGGGTTGGTTTAGCAGAGTCTTGGGTGTGACTGAATAATGCACTTACTGAAGAGAGAAGACCCACCCTGGGTATGAGTAGTGCCAACCCATATTCTTAGTCTGGATGGAATAAAAAGGGAAACAAAAAGGAAGTCTCACCTCTGTTTCGTTGGAGGAGCTCCAGTCTTCACCATTGCCTGACTTCCAGAACAGACGCTTCAGCCTTGCAGCTCACAGTCTTCACCCTCACAGTACAAACTTCAGCTTTCCAATGTGGACCCTTTGGCTTCCTGATACAGACTCCCATGGAACTCTACAGTGAGCCCCAGGTCTTTAGTTTTGACTGAATCCTTCAGATCTCCAATGCTTTGAAGGTCCTTTTGCATTCCTCCACACTTGGTTCTGCAGGTAGCCATTGTAAGCTTGCATACACATAATTAAATCTGTCCCTCTGGTGAACACTAACTGGTACACCAAAGAAATGAAAGACCTCTATATCAAAAACTACAGTACTCTGAAAAAGGAGATCAAGAAGGATATCAGAAAATAAAATGATATCTCCTCTTCCTGGACAGGCAGAACAAATATAGTCAAAATGACCATATTTCCAAAACTTCTACACAGATTTAATGCAGTCCCAAACAAAGTACTAATAGCATTCCTCACAGAACTAAAGAGAACACTCCTAGAATTAAAAAACAAACAAATAGGGGCTGCGGATTTAGCTCAGCAGCATAAGTACCTGCTTGCAAGTGCATAGTCATGAGTTTGATCCGGTATAAATAGATAGATAGATAGATAGATAGATGATAGAATTTATGTGGATCCAGAAGAGACCTAGAATAGTAAAAACAATCAAGCACAACAAGACAAAGCAGGAGACATTCCAATGCTGGCCCATATTACCAAGGTACAGTGACAAGAAAAAAAACAGCTTGTTACTGGCACAATAACAGAAATGTGAGTCAATGGAACACAATAGAAGAGGCAAAAACAACACCAAGCACATTCAGCTCTCTTATCTTGAACAAAGGAGCCAAAAACATACATAGGATAAAAGATAACTGCTTTGAAAAATGGTGCTGGGAAACTGGTTATCCACATGCTGAAGATTGAATATGGACTAATATCTCTCACCAGGTACTAAAACAAAATCAAAATGAACCAAAGTTCTAAATATTAAAACAGAAACAATCTGCTGGAAGATAAAATAGGTAAAACTCTCAGCAGCATTGATATGGGCAAGGACTTGTTGAACAGAAACCCAATCACACAAGCAATAACAATAAGAATCAACAAACCAGGAAGGATCTCACAGGAAAATTAAAACCTACAGAGAAGTTAGAGACAGAACACAATGCAGAGAAGGAAAGGGGCAATATGTACTTTCTCTCTGGCTCCTAGCTTGTGGTGCATGGGGAAGGGAGCCAAATCTACAGAAACAAAGTGAAATCTGGAGACTCCCACAGGTGCTGTGAACTGCAGGGAGAGTGTGTGATTCTGCCTGCATGTGAGTGCTTTGCCAGCCAACAGCTGTTGAGTGACTCCAGTCCAAGCCCCCACTATATCCCTGGAGAGAATGCTTAGCCAGATGCCAGGTTGATGGTTTGAACCCAAGACTCACAGCAGCTGCAGGACAGCTTTGCTTCAGGTCTCCCAGTGCTATGTTCACACAGTGAGCAAGTGAGACAGCCCTGGGCTTCAGCTGGCTTCACTTATGGTCAGGAAGCCATGGTCAGGCTGGAAAGAGATCTCTTGAGGGGTTTGAGCAAAAGGAGAGAGGCTTCACCTCCATGGCCAGAGGTCAGGTTCAACCTGATTTACCGTGGATTTGAAAGTTATAGAATTGGCCCCTGCCCTAATCCAACTGCCTGCTGGCACCTGGGTCCAGCATGGATCTGGGGTCTGACTGTCTCTTTATCTGCCAACATGAGTAGGGACACATATTGACTTGCACACTATCCCCAAAATCATAGATCTCAGAAGAAAACCACACATTCAAAAATCACAGAGAAGGAGCTATGCATGGTGGGGGGCACACCTGTAATTCAGGAGGCTGAGGCAGGAGGATGGCTTAAGTTTGACGCCATCCTGGACCACATAGTGAATTCAAGGCCAGCCTGAACTACATAGTTCATTACATAGTTGAGACCCTGTCTCAAAATAATTAATTCATTAATTAATATTACAGAGAAAATTTTTGTGATTGTTTGGATTTTGGGAGTTTTTTGTTACTGATAGCCAGTAATACATGAAAAATGTTCAAATACTTCTGGTCTTTAAACAAACACAAATCAAAACAACACTGAGATTCCATGTTACCCCAGAAGGAATGGCTATCATCAAGAACTCAAAAAGCAACAAAAGCTGGTGAGGCTTTAGGGAGAATAAAGAACATTTCTACATTGTTGGTGGGAATATAAACTAATACAAGCATTCTGGAATTCAGTATGGAGATTCCTCAAAAAGTTACAAATAAACTGGGCATGGTGGCTCACACCTGTAATCCCAGCACTCAGGAGGCTGAGGCAAAAGCATCGCTGAAAGTTCAAGATCAGCCTGGGCTACAAAGTGAGCCCAAGGCAGGCCTGGACTGCATAGTGAGAGCCTGTATCAAAAAGACAAAAAAAACTTAAAAATAGATACTCCATTCAACCCAGCTATTCTCCTTCTAAGTATCTTCTCCAAGTAGTTAAAGACATCATATTCCAATGATATATGTACACCAATGTACATAACAGTACAACTTATAATAGCTAAATCTCGAAAATGGCCTACATATTCACCAGCAGATGAATATATAAAGGAAGTGTGATGTTCTACACAATGAAGTACTAGTCAACTGTAAAGGAGGATAAACTTGAATTGTCCATGGGAAAGTGGATGAACCTTGAAACCATGATGTTTTTTTAAAGAGCATAAAGCCAAACAAAATAAAGCAGAATAAAGTCAATCAAAACAAAACAGTGAAAGTGATACAGCACTTCAAAACAAGGAAATAGGAAATCAACAATAGCTACTATAATGCCTTTTGTTATCTTCATAATAGCTGCCCATACCATCAGACATAATAAAATCAAACAAAACAGAACAGAATAAAATAATCAAAACAAAACAATGAAAGTGATACAGGACTTCAAAACAAGATGATCGGAAATCAATAATGGCTACCATAATATATCTTGTTACCTTCAAAATAGCTGCCCATGCCATCAGATATAATAAAACCAAAGAAAACAAAGCAATGAAAATGATACAGGACTTTAAAACAAGACAATAGGGAATTAACAATGGTTACCACTTTCAGGAGATCCCTCATAGTTGCCATATTGCATATGGTTATCCTCTAGACAGATGCTCAGACTACTGGCTTTAAGCCTACAAAGTCAGTCAAACAATACAGGCTTTAAGTTGTTATTTTTACTTCAGTGGGTATCATCTCAGCCTGCATTTCTCTGAATCAGCCGGTTGCTTACAGTGGGGGGAAGGGCTCAGCATTTCTTGTCTCCTAGTCCATGTACCGGCTGGCTCACAGGAAGGAATTGGCTTTTTCTTGGCTCTCTTCCTGGGATGCATGACCACTGGTGGCTCACAGGAAGGGGTTGGCTTGGCCCATGACCACCACTGGCCCACAGGAAGGGGTAGGCTCCTTCCTAGTTCTCTTCCAGCAATGCATGGCCACATAACCAAGACCATAATGTTAAGTGAAATAAACCAGACATATAAGTTTAAATATCATGTGGTTTCTCTTACATTAGAAACTCTAAGTATAAATATTTTAAAGAATAAAAGATAGAAAATAGGAAACAGGATCACTTCTGGGAGGATGGCAGAGTAGTAAACAACAGAGAAAGAGTCTCTCAGATTTGCTGTCCAGACACTGGAATATAGCAATGTGAGGAAGAGAAGGAAGGAAGTGGGTCCCCAGGATCCAGGAAGGATCTGAAGTGAGAATTGCTCACAAAGAGAGTGAAGAGAGAAACTTCAGTGAAGAAGGAGTACATAGGTAGTGGGCATTGCTTTCCTGCTGAGTAGGAACTCACTGCATGGAAGGAGCAGTTCAAATCTGCAGACATATAGTGACTGCTAGCAACCCTGGAGGCCTCCATGGGGAAATACAGCAGAACAATAGAGTAGACACTGTGGACGGCACTGGGTGTTTGTCATTTCCTAGGCTGTGTTCGATGCAATTGGTACTGCTAATCGTACAAATTTAGTCAAAGTGACATAATTGTTCTACCTAGCTGTTCTTCCTGGTATACCAACACTGAGATTGCCTAAAGGTCATAAAAAATACTTTTCGCCAGTGCCTAAGAATCAGGGGCTGGACGACGCAGGCAGCAACTTCTCATCCCCAATAAATGGAAGAGGTAGCATCTTCCAACAGACTCAAAACACAAAAGCCAGCTACACTTGGAAGACACCTCTGAGAAATAGTCATTTCCTAAAGGTTCTAAATACTAGCTATAAAGCTACACAACATTGGCAATTTAGAAGTATTGATCCAGGAATTAAACTTTAGAAAATAGAAAATGAGAAGACACAAACAAAATTCTATCCCAGACATCCCAGTCACCAAAGGCAAACTCAGGGGGCAATGAAGTGGGACACTCCAAAAGCCACCCACCTGACCTCTCTAAAGTAGTGACAACAAAGCAAACAAAGGAGCCTCTAGAAAAAAGTCAAATCAAAAATACTTTCTCAGATAAGTACAGAGATGGTGACCACAATGAAAAATATGTTTAGTGACTCTACAGAAGATACAAATTTTAAAAATAAAGGATCTTAGGAAAATGATGGAATCCATAAATGCACAATGCAGGAAAGAAATGGAATCCATAAAACAAACTCAATCAGATATCCAGGATACTAAAATTTCCAATGAAAATATCCACAGCAGAGCACCATGCACGGGCCGCTGCTAGAGTGGGAGCAGCCAGACCCAAGCCTCTCTCTGTGAGTCAGCACCATTCGTGGACTGCGGGGGAAGAGAACCAGGGCTCACCAGGAGGTGATCCCTGCCTGGAAACCAGTGCCATGCATGGGCGGCTGCTGGAATGGGGACAGCCAGATCCAACTATAAAAAAATTAATGCATATGAAAGATCAAATAAACACTAACACAATTATATTGGGGGATCTCAATACTCCATCATAAATAGATCAACTAGATAAAAAATCAATAATAAACTATTAGAACTGAACCAAACTTTTGAACAAATGGACTTAGTAGATGTCTACAGTGTTCCACCTCACATCAGACTACACGTTCTTCTCAGTTGCACATAAGACATCCAAAATAGACCACATACTAGCTCAAAGAACATGCTTAAATAAATGCAAAAAAATTAAAATCATCCCATGTATATTACCAGACCATAGTTCGATGAAATTGGAAATCAGTGGCAAAAGAAACCCCAAAAATTAAAACACAGGGAAATTAAATGACACCTTCCCAAATAACCAATGGATCACAGACAAAATTAAAGAAAAAATTAGTTTCTACAATGAAATGATAACCCAAACAAAGCATACTGGAACTTATGGGATGCAATGAAAACAATTCTCTGAGGAAAATGTATAGCAATGAACTATCTCACATCAAGAAAACACACAGAGCTCAAATAAGCAACATAAGGTTGCAAATAAAACTTCTAGAAAAAGGAGTCTAGCCAAAATTTCATATGAGAGAGGAAATTATAAAGATTAGAGCAGAAATTAATGCTGAGACTAAGAAAGTAACACAAAGAATCAAAGAGTTGGTTCTTTGAAAGATTAAATAAAATGGATAAAGTTTCAGCAAACCTTATCAAAAAGAGGAAAGAAAATACTCAAATATATGCAATTAGTAATGAAAAGGGTGATATTCATGATAAAAACCCTAGAGAAAATCGGAATAGGGGGTCTGTACCATCTGGCATCTACCTCAATCTGATAAAAGCCATCTACGACAAACAAATAGCTAACATCGTACTAAATGGACAAAAACTGAAAGCTTTCACTTTAAAATCAGCAACAAAACAAGGACATCCACTATCACCACTCCTATTCAACATAGTTCTGCAAACACTAGCCAGAGCAATTAGAAGAGAGAGAAAAATAAAAGGAATAAGGATAGGAAAGGAAGAAGTTAAATTATCATTATTTGCAGATGACATGACACTCTACATAGAAGACCTCAAAAACTCCACTAAAAGATTTCTAGATTTAGTAACCAAATTCAGTAGCATAACAGGATACAAAGTCAACATTAAGAAATCAATAGCCGGAGCCTCTCGGACCCGTAGAGTGGCCTGGGCTGTTTGAATCAAAAGTTTGCGCAGACCTGCATCTCGGCGAGACTGTTTGGGACTGGTAGACCCGCCCTTCATCCACAGGGAACTGCCTGGAGACCGGCATCTGGGCCAGGTCTGTTTGGGCCTGTAACCCCGCCCTTCACTCCCAGGGAGTCTCCCAGAAAGCAGCAACGCAGCCTGTCTCTTTGGGACCCGAAACTCTCGGACCTGCAGAGTGGCCCAGGCTGTTTGGATTGAAAGTCTTCACAGACCTGCATCTTGGCCAGGTCTGTTTGGGACCGGGAACTTTTCAGAAACCAACATTCTGGCCTGACTCTTTGGGACCTGTAGGCCCTTCACTTGCAGGGAACCTCCTAGAGACCTGCCTGGGACAAAGCACAGTGGCCTGGCCTGCCTGAGATTCCACAGGCTCTGGGGTGGCCACACCCAGCATTCGCCTTACAACTTAGGGAGCCAGGAGACCACAGAGGGGAGTTAGGACCCTGTGAGGAGGCCAAGAGCCTGTGGGGGAGCCACTGCCCCTCCAGGAACTGAGGGTGTAAGAGGAAATTTGCCACACATGGAGAGAAAGCATTGGAACACCACTCAAAGTAAGGAAATATAGAAAAATGACAAAAGGAAAGACCAAAAGGCAGGCTCAAAGCCCTAGCCCTCCCCAAGATGCTTAGAAGCTGTGTACATAGAAGAAAAAAGAAGCCATACACCTGAAATGTCTGAAATGATATGAAATGAAATAAATATGCAAATAGGGAAAGCTATGGAGAAATTCAAACCAGAAATACTTGCCCAGGTAAAAGAAGAATTGATAAAAACAGTGAAAGAAATAGTGAATGCATCTAGTGAAAACACAGCTAAAAAATTAGAGGAA
>PVJX010041946.1:0-14410 GCA_004027295.1 Dolichotis patagonum
ATATGCAAAGATGAGGACAACCATTTGGAAGAAAACAGACAATATGACAGATAGTGAAGATCTCTGGTTGTCTAGCTTTGAAATTTATGCTTTCTTATGTCCCATTCTGTTGTTTTGTTGTGTTTAATTTTACTCCCTTTTAAAATAAAATTTTAAAATTTTTTTAAAAAAAGAAAATGCAAGAAATCTATCCACAACACTAAAGACATAGAATATTCAGCCAAGGGCCTGAATCCCTTGGCTATGTCCCACATGAGTCCAGATGAAGACCCAGAGCTCATGACAATGCCTCCCACGAGTCCAACGGGAGGTCTAGAGGCCATAAGAAGGACTCATGCCAGTCTCTTTTACGGATCCGTGCTGGGAAGGCCCAAAGGTCAGTGGTGGAAGCTAGGAAGTCTATGCCAGCAGGGTAAAGGAGCTGTGCTGATAGGCTGAGGGTTCTATGCTGGAGCTGAGAAGTCACACTCACAACAAAGACCAGGACTGTCCTGAAAAGCACCACAGCCATCCTCAGTGACACGGAAGCCCTGAGCTCCTCCGACGATAAGCACAGTCGAGTACATGCCAGGAAGCCAGTGTGATGAGTTCATCCTGGAGACCAAGCGGTACATGTCTTCCCCTCCAGAGCCCAGAAGCAATGCTTGATGTAAGGACCAGAGGTTCTCCAAGAGAACCGATGGCTCAAAAAGCAACACGTAGGAGAACCGACAATGCCTCAATGCCTCAATGCATAGCTTCTCCTTCTCCACGTCTCTATTTATGCTGGCAACTTTCCTCAGCTGAAACATCTACGCTCAGCACTATGGTGATGTAATCCAGCTGGAGTTAAGTTGACCACCAGTTTTTAATCCATAATAACCTAGGACTGTGATCATCAAGGAGAGGCCCCTGAAACTGGGCCATAAAGCACCCTTGATGGAGGTCAGGCCACGAAGAAGCACTCAGCAATACTTGAACTTGGCACCCTTTGCTACTCTGGTTGCGAAAGGAGTTAACATCCAAAATCTTCCCATGGAAGCTGCTGGCACACAGAATGAAGCCTCATTTGGAAAAAGGGGGGGGGCTCAATTTGATATTTGGAGAGCAATGAAATTGAAACCATTTCCAGTTTTAAATGCCCAACATATCGAGACACACCCTCCAGCGGAGCTTTCAAATGAGCTGAGAGCTCTCCATGCTGTCATCCAGGAGGGAATTCGCTTCTCCGCCCCAAACATCCTTCTCCAGGTTGCGGAAGCAGAGCGAGCAGGCTGCTGAGTCTCCCGGAGCCGTTGGTGTGCTCCAAGCAAATAGCTTCTGCAGAGGGCTGGAGGAGGACTAGGTTTTTCTTCCTCTCTTAGGTAATGAATTTGATCTAATGGGACTGTCTAAGAGCCCAGATACTGTGATGATAGGCACCCCATAAACACAGAGATAAACAGGTAGAGAGATAGATGGAGGCGAGCATAATTTGCTTCTAAGTGCCTTTTCACTAGTATAAATAAAACAAGAAAATAAAGTTGTTGGAGGCATTTGCAATACTAATGTAAGGAGGAAATTAAGCGGTAATTACAGCGTTCAGGATAAATGAAAAGGCCCACACAGTTTGCCAGCGCGTGTGAGGAAGGCGCAAGGATGGGGAATTGAGAGGAAAGGAACTAAGTTTGTAAGCCCTCACCAGTCCGGGCCGAAGAGGATGTGACCCTGTCCCCAAGCTCCATCCAGGAGTGCTCTGCAGGCAGCTTCCTGTGTCTCTGCCAGAAACAACTCTCAGCCAACCAAGGTTGGGAGCCTTCCTGCCTCACTTCTCAGTGGAACTAGCTTCTGGTGCTCTACACAATCCCTGTAGGGGGCAGCAGAGTCGCACCCCCTCATTACAGTCCTTCACTGGCTTCTCTTACTCCCCTGTCTCAGGTCTCCACCTCTCACTGTGCTTGCTGCCATCATCTCCCAATCCCACCTTGTGCCTACGTCTTTGTCTCAGAGCCTGTCTGCTTTGGAACTCAACCAGGGACAGGCAGCTTTATGCCAGCTGCCTAGTGAATTGATCAGGAAGCGCAGCCAGAAGTCTACCCACAGGGTCATACAGGGTGTACAATTCGTGCCATAAATAACATAGTGCCTGGCCTCAAAAGGGCCCCAGTTTGGGTTTAATGCCCTGCTGATACCATCTTGAAACTCTTGATAACATTTTGTTTGAACCTAGTTCCTTAAATGACATCTGATTGGATAATGGAACATATGTGTGTTGCACAGATTCCTGGGTGGCAGCAAGGGCATGACAGATAGTATAGACCAAGTGATTGCCTTGGACAATGCTACATTTTTTATCTGGAATGTCCCCAAACCTTGGTCACTTGGTCTCCAGCCTGTGATGTTACTGGAAGGTGGAGAACTTTAAGGAGGCAGGGTCTAATGGGAGGAAGTTAGGTTATTGGGGGCTGTCCTGAGAAGGATCATTGGGATCTCTCTCTCTCTCCTTTTCTTCTCTTCCTTTTTCTTCTTCTCTTCCTTCTTCTTCTTCTCTTCTGCCTCTTCCTCCTCATCTTATTCCTCTTTCTCTTCCCTTCTCCCACATCCCCCTCCTTCTTTTCCCATAAGATAACACACCTCCACCACACATTCCCACCATGATGTACTGTGCCATCACAGCCCAAAGCAACTAGTCCATGTAACCATGGGCCAAAACCCTTGAAACTGTGAGCCCTAATAAACCTTCACTCCTTTTTAAGTTGTTTATCCCAGGTGTTTTGTTATAGCAACAGAAGGTTAACTAACACAGGACCGCAGGGCACACATGCATGCCTCAGGGTAGTCCAGAGTGTCAGAGTAATCCCCATTCAGATTGATGGGATGATGGCAGTACCCAAAGCTACCGAAGTAGCAGCTATGGCTCAGGAAAGAAGATGGGCACAGATTATCACTGAAACTTGTGGTGAGAGACCAGCTTGCCAATCAATGTCTGGAATGTACATATCCCTATGTCATTTGCACAAATATTAAATCTCCAGCCTGAGCCCCAGGACAGGAACTGCCAGAGCTCTGACAAAAAACTGACAGTAAATTATAAGAAAATAAAATCATAGCTTGGTTTCATGGTGCATACATGTAATCCCAGCCCTCAAGAAGCTGAGGCAGGACGATCAATATGAGTTCAAGGCCCACTTGGGCTACATAGTGACTTCAAGGCCAGCCTGAACTACATAGTGAGAATCTGCCTCAAAAAATCAAAATAAAATAAAATCATGCATACAGATGCTGCAACAACATATATCGACAAATTGTTAGAAGTTAACACTGCAGTGTTGCATAACAACTCCACAGGCTTGAAAATAGAAATTAAATGTAAAGATCACCAGCATCAAAGGAAAAGAATACTATTTTTCTAGGCTGCTTCAGAGAAACCAATTGTTAACAAAGAAGATAATTTTAAAAATAATTTTCTTTGTAATTGAAGATTTAGTGATAGAATGCATGAACAGGCATTTTGAATTACATGAATCATAAAGCCACATTTGATTTCTTCTATGACCACAGGAGATACCAGAGAAAATATTAAAATGCTATTGTATAACTTTACATTTAAAATTAGATCCAGACTTACATGAAACTGATTTGTATAGTTAAAATTTTTTAGAAAAATTACTACATGAGAATCATCAGCTCTAAATGTACTAAAATATATATATTTAGAAATAATTTATCAGAAATTTAGCCCAATGTTGTCACAGTCTATAAAAACTTCACAGTTCTAGTAACAGTTGCAATAGCAGAAAAAGCCTTTTGAAAATTAGAAATTATCAGTATCTGCAGTCTCACATTTACCAAGAGTGACTGATGTCACTTTCAGTTTATATGAATCAAAAACGAAGTTACTTTTTTTTTTTTTTGGTGCCGGGGATCGAACTCACAACCTCATGCTCTCGTGCTTGCCAAGCAAGCACTTACACCACTGAGCTAAACCCCCGGCTTAAGAAACAAAGTTACTAAATGTATCAACTTCAATGATCTAATAAAGATGTAAGCCAGATGGATATTATGATCAGTCATGAAAACACATTATTTATTAATAATTACTTATTATATAAAATTAAGGCACAAAGTTTTGTTTTGTAATTCGTATGTTCATGTTGTTATGTATATATCATTGTTATCCTTATGTTTTATATATAAAGGAAAAATTTTATATTTTAGTGCCTTTAACAGCACTTTGCCCTTTTCTCTCGCTTTTTGTTTTGTTTGTTTTGTAGTACTGGGGATCAAACCCCAGGCCCTTCACACAATGAACTACACTGCAGCCCTTTTTCTTTTCTGCCTTTCTTTTCCTTTTTCTTTTTCTCTTTCTATCTTTGGTTTTTCTTTTTTGAGATAAGATCTCTCTAAATTGCTAAATTGCCCATACTAGGCTCAAACTGTGGTCCTCCTGCCTCAGCCTCCCAGAGTACTAGAATTAGAGGCGTTTGTCATTGCACCCAGTTTCTCTGGCTTCTAGAACAAAGGACCCCATATTTTCATTTTATAATGAGCCCCACAGACTATATAGGTGGCCATGCCTGTTAAGTTTACTCAGCAGTTTTTCAAGGACAGATAGGTTAGGTTGTGGCCTCCGGAACCCAAGTGGTGATCTTTATGTCTTCTTAATCTGACTACAGCAGCCCCTCCATTTTTTTTTATTTTTATTTTTTAAATTTTAAAAGGGAGTAAAATCAAACACAACAAAACAGAACAGAATGGGACATAGGAAATCATAAACTTCAAAGCTAGACAACCAGAGATCTTCACTATCTGTCATATTGTCTCTTGTTTTCTTCCAAATGGTTGTCCTCATCTTTGCATATGGAGAGCTCATACTAAATAACATAGCCAATCTTTTCACAAGATGTGTAGTTCACTGGCTCCCACTTGCTAGGCAGAGGTGGGGGACATGGGATGGGGGACAGGATGACATGAGATGTCTGATTCTCAGCCCACATGCAGGCAGGATCACAGTCACCCCCCCAGAGAGGGGAAGAGTTCCTTGTTCTCCCGGCACCCCAAGTCAACCACACCGTGCAGGTCCTGATGCGCCAGGGTCTCTCCCCTGCAGGCCCCCTAAAGTCCGCCATACTCACCTGCTATTTCTTTCTGATGAATTGACCATTCCATTTCCAAAGTTCTGAAATGGCCAACAGACCACAGAAAGAATTTTCTTTAGGCTCCTGTTTGAAACCAGCAGCTACATCGATCTGCTGGCCTTGCTTCAGGGCCACAGCCCCTCCATTGTTGCCACATAGTTGGCAACAATCATAAGAACTGTGCTTTAAGGAGCACATGGAAAGGAGTCCCAGGACCTGACATCTGACTACATTTCTTCCTTCTCAAACTAGGCTTTCACCCCCACCGGATGTTGGGCTTCCAGACCCCAGACTCTGAAACAACGCTGAGTGGAGAGAGGTTATGAGGGAACCTTTTGGGTAATGTGGCTGTAAGAGTGGAATGGCTGCACCCTTGAGCAAAAGACTCCGCTGTGCTGTGGCTGGTCCCCAAAGAGGATCACAGCACTGAGACTTCAGCAGCCAGGGCTGGGGAGCTCAGCCAGGAAAGGGGGCTGGGCAAAGCAAGGCAGTGTCTCTTGCAACACTGCCTCAGGGAGAACCTATCACCTTGTTTTCTGGGACACTTCGCAGTAAAGGTCCATGCAGAACCACAGCCAAGGTAGATGTTGAAGCCATGGTGACTCCCTCCTCCTCCTCCACTGCTGCCTCCACCCTTCCTGAACATGCGCCCTTGCATCTAGTTGTCTTCCCTGGTGAAGTGGTAAAGACTGAAAGGTTTCACATGCTGGGTTCCCTCGGCCTTCTTCCCCATGACTGCTGCACTTTGCAGTTTACCATTAACCCTGGCTTTCCACAGTGAGCTGTCGCTCTACCTCCCCACAGTGATATGGGGGCCCATTTCCACTCCCAGAATGGTGACTCCTTCCCTGGCCTGCTGGTCAACCAGCACAGAGAGCCCAAAGAGACTGAAGCACAATGGAAACCCCACTGCACCCCTTCAGAGAATCCAGACCTGCAGAGCCGCGGGATGGGGCCAGAAGCGCAAATGTCCAGAGGGGTCGAAGAGATTGATGCAAGTGGGACAACGCCTACTTCTGCCTCTCAGGGGACCATGTACCTACCTACTGGTGCCATGAAAGCATTGATGTAGCGCATGTGCAAAGTCCCACCCTCAGAGGACACTGTCTGCAAGTTGCTGGGCAACTCGGCTGTGGCTTGGATATAGCTTTGTCTCCCATGAGATCACATGTCAGAGGCTTAGCCCTCAGTGTGGCAGTAAGAGGGGTGAAGCCTTCAAGGGGTGGGACTTAGTGGATGTCCTTAGACCCCTGGGGAGGCACCTTCAGAGGGATCAAGCAGGCTTTCCCAGCTCCAGGCTGATAATGTATCCTCTCACTCTCCCATGCAAGCTGGCCATGATATGACCCACTATGATGTTCTGCAGCTAAGGTAGTTCTCACCAAAGCCATGCTGATGATGGCACCAAGCCCTTGAGCCTCCAGAAACTCATTTCTTTATAAACTTAGACTGCTTTGGATATTTTGTCATAGTAACATTGATGGACCACTAAAATCTTCATCACACACCTATGATGCCACTATGCCAGTGCTGAGTTGGCCAATGACAAAGAGTGGTTGATGTCAATGGGCAGAGTCTTTCTGTCCACCCAGTTAATTAGTATTTCTTCTGTGACACATGTTCTCTGATGGACATTTATGTATGACACAAAGGTCTTCATGCTTTATGTCCATCACCCCATGTGGCTCTCACACGTCTCTTTCCCAGAGGGAAGTTGACCCATCTACGAACCAAGCTTAGCCCTCCTTTATGCATCAGCAGGTCAGAAAGGACCTTGTGACCTCTGCCAATTGCGATCAGAAAGGGAAAGATGATGGTGCAGGTTGTCTTGGTTACTTTTCTGTTGGGACAAAATACTTGACACCCAAAGTGAAGGAAGGAAGGGTTTATTTAGCTCACAGTCTGTAGAGGTTTTGGTCCATAATCAGCTCCAAGGCAGCATGGCAAATGTCAGAGGGCAACAGTTCATGGCAGTGGAAAACAGCACAAGCAACAAAGAACAAAAGAGGAGGAGCATGAAGAGAAAACTCTTTCTATCACTAACATTGTACGTAGGTGACACCCACTTGAGTGTAGCACTCACACCCATAATCCCAGCATTAAACCGTGAGTCATTCACAAACTCTAGAAGCCCACCTCCACGACTGCATGAGGCTTTGGGGGGACATCCAGACTCAAACCATAACAAGGGTGGTGGGTGCAGAGAATTGCTCTCTCTTTTCTCTGCCTGTCTCTTTCTCTCTCTCATCCTGGGGGTTTTACCTAAGGCCTTCACACTGAGCTACATCTCCAGCCCCTTTTTTATTTTGTTACAGGGTCTTACTAAGTTCCCCAGGCTAGGCTTGAACTTTCAACCCTCCTGCCTCAGCCTTCCAGAATCCTAGGATTACAGATAGGTATGTGCCACAATGCCCAGTCAAGGAATTGCTTTATGAATACAAAGCATGGCCTTGCTCCAGAACCTTAGGCATCTACATTGTGATTCTGTTGGGTATTTCCATAAGCCCCATCCAGCATCCTTTCTCACTGCACAGTACCAGGCCACAAAGCCCAAGCCAAAGTACTGTTTGCACCAGTCTGGACTTGCTGCAGAATTCATCCTTGCTCAGGGTGCCACTCAAGCTGCAGCCTTCTATGCCACCTCAGCTAACAGGTACTGTCAAAGGCAGAATGTGATGCTTCAGACCCTGCCTCTCAGTGATGGGACATGCAAGAGGCAGTAAGTTGCCCTTTACTTCACGGGAGATATCCCAGCATGCCTGTGCCACTGGATCCCTAACATCTGCACTGCTATTATAGGTCTCTGATTTGCAAAAGATTAGTCTTCCACTTGCTAGTGCTCAAGTACCGTATCATGGCCTCCAACATACACGCCTCTCCTGTTCATCTAGTGTTCCATAAAAACCCTGTCCGAGTGCGTGAGAACCAATGCCTAGGTAGCATGAGACCAAAGGATGAGGCAGACAGATACAAAACTGCAGACAGCAATTTGTTAGGGATTTAGGGATTTGACAAAAGCATAGTCCTGAGCAGCAGCAAGACCACAGCTTGGGTCAGAAGGCGGGGCTTATGCAATGACCAAGGCAAAAGTGACTTTATCCAAGCCAGAATGTACTGGGGGTTATCTCAAGCTAACATCAAGGACATCGAGCACATTCTTGGTGCTCACAGTACCAGGATCTGGGTTGTAAAGCTCCATGTATCATTCCAGTGGTTTTGTCTTTTTATAGTGTGCTGGGAAACTACGCAGTGAAAACCGACCAGGGTTACTCAAGGTTTATTGTGATGGTTACAATCCAAGATGGCTGCAGTCAGGTCAAGCTGAATCCCTGCGTCCAGCCCAGTGAATTTGATGCCATCAACATCATGTGTCCTCGGAATATTTGCAGAATGTCTAGACGGTCCAGAGGCTTTTGGATTATGTTATAACGGATGGTGGAAAAGTTAGCGTGGTCCTGGAACAAGACCATCCATGTTTACCGTTTATCCAACACAAATGTCAGCCATTAAGGATAGAAAACAATGCATTTGGGGCAGATCCTGGGCTACATACTATGTACTGGAGCAAAGATATTGTGCCGTAAAGCAACTACAGTTGAGACTACTTCTTGATTAAGACATTCACTCTTTTTTTTTTTTTTGTACTGGGGATCTAACTAATGACTGTGCACTTGCAAATGAGGTGCTTATGCCACTGAGCTAAATCCCCAGCCCAGAGATTCACTCTTGTTCACCATGATCCATCCAGTTTCTTTAAGGGATAGGCTGGTTAATTAAATAAAAAGATGTTGAAGACCCCAAATCATGCATTTCTTTACACCATTAAGGGTGGCTCTGATCTCTGTATCCCTTGGGGTGTGCCACTATTGATGGTTCACTATCTTGCCTTGGTGTGTGAGGGGCATTTCAGAGGCTTCCCCTTTGTCACATGCCCTGCTGTGGTCATCCTTAGCCCACAGGTCAAGGAAGCAATATGGGGGGGGGTGGATCAACACTGAATATGTCCATTTTGATTAGATATGCAGAAATCAGAGAAATGACAACGGGGTATATACATGGACTCAGTGGAGCCACCATCAGTCAGAACTGGGCCAAGACCCCATCTATTACCTGTCCCCCATGAGTTTCCCATTGCAGTCGAGGGCCCATGGTGGAATATTGTGTCCCTGGTATCAGTGTTAATACCTACAATGCTTGAAAGGTCTGGGAAGTCCCTTTTCTCCAATGCTGTTTTACTCAGGTCAGTGGAAGGAATGAGCCTCAACCCATTGCTGGATAAACAGTCAGCCACCCTTATCAGTGGGGTCTGTAGCCACCAATCTAACCACCTGCTTGGTGAAAGAATTCTCTAAAAAATTATATCTGAAACGAACATACACAGATTTTTTCATACCATTATTCCCTACACAATATGGTTCACTAATTATTAATGTAGCATTGACATCATACTAGGTATTATAAGTCACCTAGAGGTGACATAAAACATAGCAGAGGATGTGCCTAGGTTCTCTACAAATACGATTCCATCTTCTTTAAGGGACCTGAGCATCTCAGGATTTGGGTAGCCACAGGGATTCCTGAGACCAGTCTCCCATGGCTACCAAAGGGGCAGCTATACTCCAGCTTCCTTGTTCATGGGGGAGAACAATTCTGCTCTGCAGGGTTCCCTGGAGAAGCCCCAGCAGGTCTGTGTCTCACTTACCCACACTAATAGCCTGATACTGAGCTCACTCTTTATTGGCATCTTTCCCTGCCCTGTGTCACTTCCCAAGGCCATCATCGGGCTTGCCAAGTGAACCAATTGCAACCCCATCCTTGTCCCAGGACCTACTTCTGGAGGAGTGTACACAAGCCAACAATACAGTAATAAAGGCACCTGAGAAGGTACCTTGAGTTTTTTTCAAATCGTATTTTGTGTGTGTGTGTGTGTGTGTGTGTGTGTGTGTGTGTGTGTATTGAACTCAGGCCCTTCACACTGTGTGACATCCCCCACCCTTTATATATTTTGGAGACAGGGTTTCAGTAAGTCTTTAAATTGTCTAGGCTAGGCTGGAACTTGCCATCCTCCTGCCTCAGCCTCCCATAGTGGTGAGACTACAGGTGTGTGCCACCATACCTGGCTTCACTCTTGTTGCTTTCATGGACTATAGGTGCTTCCAGCCTCCGAACCTCCAAGGCAGAGGAGAGCCTGGTCTGTCACACAGTGCTGCAGAAAAGGTTCCAGCAGTTTCCAGGGGGATACAGAGCAATGTC
Organism: Dolichotis patagonum; assembly: GCA_004027295.1. NCBI lineage: Eukaryota > Metazoa > Chordata > Mammalia > Rodentia > Caviidae > Dolichotis > Dolichotis patagonum. The sequence goes on from PVJX010041946.1 coordinate 10,350, forward strand.
CAATGCTCAGTGACAGAACCCAGCTTTTTACATTTAGTCCTCAGTCCTACCTGCTGGAATTTCAGAGCACTTCCTCAGCTTGTGATTTTTTTTTCTTTCTCTGAGAGATGGGAGTAGCTGACCACCAACTTTGGGCTAAGAGCCTCTTCTGTACTTGAATGTGGGTATTAATCTTTGCTTCTCCGGGTTGAGTAATCCAGGTCTTTTCAAGCTTGCCCATCAGGCTCGTTTCGCAGACTTTCAATCATCTCTGAGGCTGTAAACTGTCACCCCCAGCTGCTCGTGGCAGGGCAGCCTGCCGGCTCCTGGAGCCCACCAGATGGAAGCTGCACCAGGAGAAGTCCACGGGAGGGGGGTGTCCCACACCATGGGCTGTAAATCACCCCTCCCTTGCCTCCTCCCCAGGCAGAGAACAAGCCCCAGCTTGCTGTTGCGGGCCATAAAACTTCTCTCCTTTCAAGGGCCCCTTTGTTGGGCATGTTCATTGTAGCAGGCCGCAAGTCCACCAAGGGCCCATAAAACCTGGCCAGACTTTGTGCCGGTGACCCTGCAGGCTTGGGCCTCAGCTGTCCCGCCTTCAGCCCACAGTGCAACTGTTACTGGCTTCACCCAGAAACAGACTGGCCTCAATTTGCCTTGTGATTTGTTTGTTAGCTTTACAAATGACTTTTGAAGCCAGACAACCCTTCCTAACCCTGAATTTGTGACCAGCAGGAGCTTAGGGGCTGCCAGGGAACTTGGGGGGGGCACTCGGGTTGCCATGGAGATTTCCAAACAATTCACCTCTGGGTGAAGAGCTGTGGCAGTTCCTGAAGGATGAGCCAGCCTTGGGAAGAGAAGGGGCGGTCCTCTCTCGGGTGGGCCGAGGGGTTTCCCTTCTTGTCCTCACCAGGGTTCTGGTGCCTTAAGAACCCTGGATGCACGCCCTGGTCCCTCATGCTGAATCCACTCCAGCAATGATACTGACCTGGGAAAAGCAAAGCCCAGGCAAAGCCCATCAGCTGAAGGAGAGTATTTATCTCCTAGGTAGTTAAGTGCTAAGAGCTCAAGCTTCAAACTACCCACATGCCCATCAACAGAATAGGTAGTCACACAATAGGATACAAAAAAATAAACAGGTGTGGTGGTGTGTGCATGTCATTCCAGCACTCTGGGAGGCTGAGGCAGGAGAATTGTAAGTTTGAGCCCAGTTTGGACAACCCAGCAACTTAGTGAAACCCTCTCTCAAAATTTTAAAAAAATTTTAAAAAGAGCTGGGGATGTAGCTCAGTGCAAAGGCCCTGGTTTAATACCCAGTACCACCAAATAAAGGAAGGAGGAAGAGGGGTGGAGAAGGAGAACGAGGAGGAGAAAGTATGGATGCATACCACCTCACAAACAAATCATACACAGATCTACTGAGTGAAGATGCCAGACATATAAGAGTAAATATTACATGCTTCTACTTATATGAAATCCAAAAAAGGCAAAATCTAACCCACAGTGGTAAGAATCATAATGGTGATTACCCTGGAAGGTGAAGGGTGGGAGGGTATCAATGGGAAAGGCACATGGGAAACTCTCTGGGCATGAGAGACATGTTCTATATGCAGATGAGTGTGGTGGTCACGTGGGAATACACACAGGAAAGGCCATTGGCTTCCTGCTTCAGACGGGCTGGGGTGCAGCTCAGTGGTGGAATGTGTGCCCAGCATGTGTGAGGTCCTGGGTTCCAGCCCAACATGCAAAAATTAAAGAAAAAGGATGAATTAAGAATTATGCTCCAAGGGCCAGGTGTGGTGGCACACACCTGTAATCCCAGCACTCGGGAGGCTGAGGCAGAAGGATTGTTGCGAGTTCAAGATCAGCCTGGACTACAAAGTGAGCTGAAAGCCAGCCTGAACTGCATAGCAAGACCCTGTCTCAAAAAGACAAAGAAAAAAAAAGAATTGTGCTCTAGCTGCGGAAGGTGGCGCATGCCTTTAATCCCAGCACTGGGAAGCTGAGGTAGGAGAACTGTAAATTCAGCCTGGGTGACTTAGTGACTTAATATGGCCCAGTTTCAAACAATAAAAATGAGGCTGGTGGTGTAAAGGCCCTGGGTTGGTTCAACCCCCACTACCATAAAAGAAAGAATTATTCTCTAATTCGATCACTATCAATGAAAGCTATTTTAGTCCATTCAAGTCTTTCATTTGTAAAAATACAGTATAGTGATAATAATGCTACAATTTTAAGAGGGAGCAACCACAGGATTTGGAGTGAGCTCAAAGTCATCTAGACAGGGCAATACTTCCCTATCAGACGGAGACTGCAGGGCTCTAGAACCTTCTAGGGAGTGAAAAATAAAATTCCTATATGTTTGGCTTGCAGGACAGGAAAAGGAAATAGTAGTACAGGTAAACAAATGTAAAGGTATCTGCCTGTGTCGAATCTGCAGCAGAGACCAAATGACATGCCGGTGACAGCATTTAGGAGTGTCCTTGATATCACTCATGCCCAAGCCTGCCAGACTCAGGGCTGAGCAAGCCCACAGCCACCTGATGTTGTAACCAAAGGCCTGTCACAAAATGGAGGATCATCAGCCCTAAGTCAGTTGCTTCTAAATCATTTCCTCGGGTCAACATTGAAGGCTCATTTTAAATATGACAATAATAAACTTTCCATTTAAAAGCCACTTTATAACTTTCAAAGTGCTTTCACATATGTGAACTAATTTGATTTTTCACATTAGCCTTGCAGGCAGGAAATGAGTTATTATCTTCATTAACTGTGGAAGCTGAAGCTCAGAGAGGTTAAGTGACACATGTTTGGTGACACAGGAAATTTCAATAGCAATGTTAGAACTGAATATTAGTTTTCTAGAGCTATCATATTCCTCAGGTTTTGCTATTATAAAAAAATACCTGAAGCTGAGTAACTTTATAAAGAAAAGAGGTTTACATAGCTCACAATTCCAAAGGTTCAAGGGCATGTTACTGGTGTCAGCTTGGTTCTGGTGGGCAACTTATGGTGAATTAGCATCATCATGCTGGGAACCTTATAGAATCTCAAGGTCAGGTGGAGAAAAAGGAAGTCAGAGAGAGAGAGATGGGCCGGGCTTGCTACTTGGTAACAACTTGCTCTCTTGAGAACTAACTCAATGGTCTCAGGAGAACTACCCGGATCACTTCTGAGGGCACACCCCCAGTGACCTAAGGACTCCTGCCAGGCCCCACCTCTATGCCCACAATGGGGATCAAGTTTCCAAAAACATGAAATTTGGGGGACACACTCCAACCATGACAAATCATGGAAGCCACATCTGAGCACCATGAGTTTAGCAACTTCAAGCTGCCCCATTTCTTAGTCTGCAGGTCTGTAGGTCAGAAGTTGGGGGCTGGTGTAACTGGATCTCAGCTCAGAATCAGGGTTGTACTCTCATCTGGACATCAGGGGCCTCTTTCAAGCTCACTCAAGTTACTGGCAGGGATCAATCACAACTTCTAGCAGCCACTTTTAGTCCTTGTCACACAGACCCCAACACCTCCAAAGTCAGCAGTTAAGAAACTCCCTGACATCAAATGTCTCTCATGTGTTGAATTCCTCTCTTCAGGAAAAGTCCAGTCTCGTTTAAGGGCTCACTTGATTATGTCAGACCCAAAGACAGTCCCCATTTCTCAAAGTCACTCAAGCAAAAGCACATAACATAACCACAGGGGTGATGTGCCACAATGTGCTTAAGTCCTACCTGTACTCAAGGGGAGCCAATTCCTTGAGCATGTCTGTGTACATACCTGCATGGGGGTGGGTGGGTGCTGGTGATTCAGAGCCTTTGCGGTGAGCTGCATCCCTAGCCTTATTTTTATGTATTTATTCTTTATTTTGGGACAGGGTCTCACTAAGTCACTAAGTTGCCCAGATAGGGCTTGAATTTGCAATCCTCCTGCCTCAGCCTCCCAGAGCACTGGGGTTACAGACATGTACCACCATGGGAAGATGCCCCACTGGGGAGATGATTCAATGGAGTGTTTATCTCTGGGGGTGGGAATCTTGGGGGTATCCCTTCTACCACGCAGGGACACAATGAGAAGGTGACTGTG